>VSMD01111600.1:78900-91297 GCA_008750895.1 Mirza zaza | reverse complement strand
TTTTTTTTTTTTTTTTGCTGATAACTCCAATATTTGAAGGCCTTATATATCTGTTTCCATTATCTATTGTTTCTGCTGGATTTCCTCCATGATCTACAGTCTCTTAGTGTGCTTGTGTATTTTAATTTTTAATGGGTAGTGTTAACTACCTCCAGAGAGGATTTAAATTTTCTTCTGCCAGGATACACATCGCTAGTGCTTGAGGGTTCTAGCAGTCTGTGATTGTCTTCATTCAATTTCAGGAATTGAGATGATTAGAAGCTGGCCTTCATTCCATGTGAGGGCTGGTCTATTTCTGGTTCACGCTGACTCCTAGGATGCAGCCTTTTGTGGTTTTCACTCCAAAGCACAGAGACTTTAATAGGGCCCCTAGCCTTGGCAGGTCTTGTGTTCAAATAATTGTTCACTAGCCCAATAAGGCTGTCAAAAGGCTGCTCAGTCTTTTAGACATTCAGCACCTCTTCCAAATTGGCAGGCAACTCCAGAAAAAGTCGTTTGAAATGCTGGGCTCACCTCTCTGGATTTCTGTCTGTTCCCAGACCTTAGCCTTATAATTCTTCACTGCCTTAACATTCCAATGCCTTTAAGCAGATTTAAAAAAAATATTCTGACCAGCTTTCTAACTTACTCAGTGAATGAATGAGTTGGAGATACTTTAATGTGCCATTACTAGGAATGAAAGTCTTAGAAGATACTATTTTTTTTAATATCCATTTTTTTTTTTTACACAAGGAAACTTGACTCAGAGAGGTTAAGTAATCTGCCTAAAGTCACATAGCAGTAAATGATGGGACTGGTTCAAACATAATGTCTTACTCCAAAGCCTATGTGCTTAATTATTATGCTATTAATATAATGCCACTAGGCTACCCATCTGCTTGGCTTAAAGTTCCTTATGCGTTGGGCTCTGCTTTCTCCCTGCAGCTGGCCTCACCTCCCCCTTCTCTGTTCCCCAGGGACCCCATAGAACCCATCTATATCTCTGTGGCCTCTCATTTAGCCTCACTCAACATCATGCAGGTCTCTCCCTAGGGACAGGGCAGAACTCTGCAGAAAACAGAAGTTCAGGTGCGATCAGGGCACAGTGAGGTTGGGGCAGGATTAGACATTGCCTCCCTTTACTGGGGCTTTGGGTAGCAGTTGAGTTTGCATGCTCTTTATTTGGAAACCCTCCACCCCTTGCTGACTCATATGCAGCTTGAGTCAACTCACACACTCAGGATTTGCACCTTTATCTCCTGAGGCTGCTACAGAATGGGACGGGTCATATGAAGCACCTGACAATTCTCTCTGCTGAATTTCCTTCTGTGAGGACACCTTTGTCTCACCAGCTGGCCCAGATGATCTTGGACTGGGAATGTGACTGGCTCCTCAGAGCTCCCTGGCAGACCCAGTGTGAGCAGCAGGATCTGCACCCTTGGCCTTAAGGGCTTCCCATACTTTCCCTCTTTTCACAGGGAAAATAGGCCATCAGTCATAAAGGCTGCACCTAAAAAAAAAAAGATGGAAATAACCTAAATGTCCCTTAATGGATGAATGGATAAATAAAATGTGATATATATTAATATATGTTATATATATATTGCATTGTGTATACCATGGAATATTATTCAGTCATAAAAAATGAAATGTTGCCAAGTGTTAACATGGGTGAACCTAGAGGGCATCATGCTAAGTGGAATAAACCAGACAGAAAAAGACAATTGCTGCAAGATCTCACTTATACGTGGGATCTAGAATAGTCAACCTCAGGAAGCAGACAATAGGATGGAGGTTGCCAGGGGATGGTAAGAGACGGATATGGGGCAAGGTTGTTCAAAGAGTACAAAGTTTCAGTTATGCAAGATGAAATAATTCTAGAGATCTAATGGTGACTATCATTAATAACACTTAATTGTACACTTAAAAATTTCTAAGTGGATGGAACTTAAATTTTCTCAGCACACACACATAAATGGTAACTGTGTGAGGTTTTGGATATGTTAATTAGCTGCATTGTGATCATTTCAAAACATATATCAAAACATCAAGTTGTACACCTTAGATATACACAATTTTTTTTTGAGACAGAGTCTCACTCTGTTGCCTAGTGAGGAGTGCAGTGATGCAATCATAGGTCACTGTAACCTCAAACTGCTGGGCTCAAGAGATCCTCCTGGCTCAGCCTCCTGAGTAGTCGTGTCTATAGGTGTATGCCCCATGCCCAGCTAATTTTTTAATTTTTTTGTAGAGATAAGGTCTTGCTATGTTGCCCAGGCTGTTCTCAAACTCCTGGCCTCAAGTGATCCTCCCACCTTGGCCTCCCAAAGCCCTGGGATTACAGGTGTGAGCCAACTGTGCTCAGCCTAGATGTATACAATTTTTATAAGTCAGTGATACCTCAAAGCTGTTAAAGAAATAACAGCCAAGCACAGTAGCGTGCACCCATAGTCCCAGCCACTCAGGAGGCGGAGGCAGGAGGATCACTTGAGCCCAGGAGTTCGAAGCCAGCCTCAGCAACATAGTAAGATCCCATTTCTTAAAACCAAATAACAGTGTATACTGGGATATCTAACATATGTAGAAATAAACTATATTACAACAAAAATGGCAGAGGGAGGGAGATGTAAATGAAATATACTGTTGTAAATTTCTTACATTTTTCTCAAAGTGGTAAAACACTAATTCAAGATACATTTATGGTAATAAAGTAAAATATGTATTTTAATCCCTAGATTAAGGATTAGAAAAAATATAAAATGGTATAAAGGATATGAAACAGAATAAAAATTACATTCAATTCATCCAAAAGATTAAAGGAAAGGAAAACCAGATGGGCTGAATAGAAAACAGATAGCAAGATGATAGACAATCATATTAAATGTAGCATCTTAAACTCTCCAATGGAAAGGCAGAGACTGTCAGAATGGATTAATAAAAAAACAACAACAAAGCAATCATACACTTTTTTTTTTTTACAAGCAATACACTTTAAGTATAAACACAGAGACAGATTGAAAATAAAAGCTTGCAGAAAGATATACCCTGCACACACAACCAGAAAGCTGGTGTGGCTACATTATTAACCAAGCAGGTTATAATACCAAGATCACTACCAGAGATAAAGAGGGACATTTCTCAATAATAAAAAGGTCAATTCATCAAAAAGACATAACAATCCTAAGTGTGTATGGGTCTAATAACAGAACTGAACATACAAGGAGAACAAAAACCTGACAGAGAACTAAAAGGAGAAGTAAGCAAACCCACAGTCATGTTTGGAAATTTTAACACTGCTCCCTCGGCAATTGATTTTCTAAAAAGAAAACAAAGGATATAGAAAGGATATAGAAGAATTGAGCAATACTCTCAACCATCTTGACCTAATTGAAATATATAGAACATTTCACCCTACAGCAGTGGAATACACATTTTCTTCAAGAGTGCATGGAGCAGGCACCAAGATAGATAATGTTCTTGGGCCATAAAACAAATCTCAATTTATTTCAAAAGGTTGAAATCATACAGAGTGTATTTTCTGACCACAATGGGCAGGTCCTCCTATTAGCCTGTTGTTCGGAGCCCTCTCTGCACGAGATGCGTTCTGTTGGGGACATTCTGTTCTGATGTGACCATCCAGGACACCACATTACATTTCATTGTCATGTCTCCTTGGGCTCCTCTTGGCTGTGTGAGTTTCTCAGGCTTTCCTTGTTTTTGATGACTCTGGCAGTTCTGAGAAGTACTGGTCAGGTATTTTGTGAGACGTTCCTCTGTTGGGATTTATCTGATATTTTTTCTTGATTAGACCGGGGTTACATTTGATGTGCTTCAATTCATTGCTGTCATCATTCGTTTTTGAGGCTCAGATTGTTGCATTTTGGGCTGGTAGGAGCCTCTTCAATTTGACTGCTGTGTCTTTTTAGAAAGACCTTGGTCGTCTTTAATTTCTTTGATTTCTGGCATGACTAGATTTTGTAGGCTCTTTCTCTGCATTTCTTGCCACAAACCTGGGATCAGCCATTTCTCCAGGGAGCCCTAATTCCTTTTAGAGAGAAAGATTTAAAGACCATTGTCAGATGCGAGGGATGCTCTTGCTGCTGGGTTGTTGCTATTGTTTCTGAACCTTTTTGGTGGATTCATCTGGAAAAAAAAATATTTTAGAAAGTAAAAAAAAAAATACAAATTATGTGTACATGCCAATATTTCCCCCTTAAATTTAAAATCATAAGGTTTTAACTTCTTTAACATTTGTATCTCTTTTTCTTCATCTTGGTTGCTAATAATGTGAACACTGTTATGTATTTGCTTTCCATTCCATATATAAAATAAATTGAAAATAGTAATCCCAGTGCTATTGCTAACAATACGAGTGCTGTTTAAGATTTCTTTGTAGTTCTTTTTGTCCTGAGGGTATATTCCCCTAGGAATGCGCTGTCAAACTGCTGTGTTTTATTGCGCCTCTGACTTGGCACACACTTGGGGTATTTGTTTCATGTTGGCACCCATTGTTAGGAATTGCTTTGTGGTGTTTTCTTTCTCATGGCTTGCCAAGAGAAGGGAAAACAGACTCCAACTGGTAGCCCTGGGTGCTTGCTCAAAGGAAGCCTTTTTAGTCTCAGTTCACAAAGGGAAAAACTCTCGAATCAATGTTGATCAAACTTCCACTGTGCCCTCACCCAAGGCCCGAACTTCTGGGGACAGGGTTCCCTCTGAGGTGGGAAGTCAGGGCAGTTGATGGCGTTCCAGGGAAGAGGCTGGTGTCAGCCAACAGTTCAGCACAGTTCTGAACAAAATCACTGTGCAAAACAAAACAGAATTACTGCGCTTCGTAGTAGATACACTTTCTGAAACATTTACTATCATTTTCTTCTTTCAAGGAAAAAAATGTAATAGATTTGCTAGCAAAGAGTTGAAAGATAAAAATTTATCCAGTAGATAATCTCCCACCACTGGATAAAATCTTAGGCAGGTGCCACTGTCCTTATTCCTAAAGGGGCATAAGGTCACTTTATGTCACAAAACACAGTCCCAACTCAGAGCCAGTTATGAATCCATCTCAAATTCACCCAAGAGTGTCAACAAGGCCGACAGATTTGGCTGTTAAAGAAACAACGAACTCTTTTTAGAGTCGGGCGGTTTATTATGCCCCAATCCAAAGCTGACTCCTCCTCTCTCTCGGGCACGTTCTCGAAGCCTTCAGAGGATCTGACGCTGCGTCTGTTTGATCCACAGCAAGTACCCACATCTGCCCTTCCCAGATAAACTCTAGAGCTACAGCCTCCTCTGTCCCGAGGCCACAGGCTGCTTTAGCTTTTCCAGACAAGAGATGGAGAACAGTTCATTCTTTTTAAGAAATTTCAATAGATTTAGGTGGTACAAATAGTTTTTTTTGTTTTGTTTTGTTTTGTTTTTGAGATAGAGTCTCACTGTGTTGCCCAGGCTAGAGTGAGTGCCGTGGCGTCAGCCTAGCTCACAGCAACCTCAAACTCCTGGGCTCAAGCAATCCTGCTGCCTCAGCCTCCCGAGTAGCTGGGACTACAGGCATGTGCCACCATGCCCGGCTAATTTTTTTCTATATATATTAGTTGGCCAATTAATTTCTTTCGATTTATAGTAGAGACGGGGTCTCACTCTTGCTTAGGTTGGTTTCGAACTCCAGAGCTCAAACGATTCACCCGCCTTGGCCTCCCAGAGAGCTAGGATTACAGGTGTGAGCCACCACGCCTGGCCAATAGTTTTTCGTTACATGGATAAATTGTACAGTGATGAAGTCAGGGCTTTAAGTGTACCCATCACTTGAATAGTGTTACTTTGTACCCAATAGGTAATTTTTCATCCCTCCCCCTTACTTGTAGTCTCCGATGTCCGTTATATCGCTGTCCATGGCCACGCATACCCATCGCTTAGCTCTCGTGTATAAGTGAGAACACGTGGTATTTGTTTTCTGTTCCTGACATGCTTCACTTAGGATAATAGTCTCCAGTTCCATCCAAGTTGCTGTAAAAGACATTATTTCATTCTTTCCTATGGCTGAGTAGTACTCCATGGTGCGTGTGTCTGTGTCTTTATCTACTTATCAGCTGATGGGCACTTAGTTTGATTTTCTACCTTTGCAATTGTGAATTGTGCTGCAATAAACCTGTGAGTATAGCTGTCTTTTTGATATAATGACTTCTTTTCCTTGGGATAGATACCTAGTAGTGGGATTGCCGGATTGGATAGTAGGTCTACTTCTAGTTCTTCAATGAATCTCCTCCGTTCTGTTTTTCATAGAGGTTGTACTAATTTACATTCCTACCAACAGTGCATAAGCATTCCCTTTTCACTGCATCTGAACCAACATCTATTGTTTTTTGACTTTTTCATAATGGCCCTTCTGACAGGGGTAAGGTGGTGTCTCATTGTGGTTTTAATTTGCATTTCCCTGATGATTAATGATGTTGAGCATTTTTTCATATGTTTATTGGCCATTTGCATATCTTCTTTTGAAAACTGGCTGTTCATATCTTTTGCCCATAGAACAATTCACTGTTGCTTGACTGCAGGGAGCGTGTCTGGCTCTCCAGAGGGTCTGAGAGCTATTGCTCACCATCCTGCCTCCCTGGGAGAGACTCGGTTTCCCCTCCCTTTTCTCCCAAAACTTTTGTACTTGAAGTAGGTGAGTGGATTCAGGAGACACAGAATCAGCTGTGACTATCTCCTTTGTAAAATTTGCATTTGATGATCTAGCTCTGGCAGTTCACATCTTTTGCAATTTTGAGTTTCAGTGGAAAATCTTAACACCACGTTATTCACATTCTAAAATATTTGTCCCTGTCAACTATCATAGACTTATGGTCTTTCACAAACTTAGCTACTTCATTGGCCATAACTTTATTCTTGTTTTTATTTTCAAATTTTATCATATTTTAGTAGAGACGGGGTCTCGCTCTTGCTCAGGCTGGTCTCAAACTCCTGAGTGCAAGCAATCCTCCCACCTCGGCCTCCCAGAGTGCTAGGATTACAGGTGTGAGCCACCAAGCCAGACTGGTAATTTGTTTTTGTTCTGTCCTCCCACAATGCCCTCAGTACTCTTGTGAAACCATAAAAATCTGTATTTATTCCTATGGCCAAGATTTTGGTCTGGAAAGGATGTTTGAATAGTACAGAGTTGAGGCTCCTTGGAGAGAGTAGCAGATTCCATGTTTGAGGCAGAGAACCTTAAAATGGGCCTAGCACATCTTGCTGTCAAAAAGCAAGGGTGCTTTTAAATGCTAATTAGAGATATATCACTACAAAAAACAAAGAGCCAGCTTAACAGGACATCCACTGGCCAAAGAGTGCCAATTTGAGCATCACAAACAAGAATAGCCTGGGCACAGTGGCTTGTACCTCTAACACCAGCACTTTGGGAGGCCAAGGCAGGAGGATTGCTTGAGGCCAATTCGAAGTTGCAGTGAGCTATGATGTTGCCACTGAACTCCAGCCTGCGCAACAGAGTAAGACTCTAGCCTGTGCAACACAGTAAGACTCTATCTTTTAAAAATTAGCCGGGCTTTGTGGCCCATGCCTGTAGTCTCAGCTACTCAGGAGGCTGAGGCAGGAGGATCGCTTGAGCCCAGGAGTTTGAGGTTGCTGTGAGCTAGGCTGACACTACAGCACTCTACCCAGGGTGACAAGAGGGAGGCTCTGTCTCAAAAACAAAACAAAAAAATTACCTTTTATTTTAAAACAAAGCTCATGAATTTATGCAGATATTTTAAACTTAATTATAATTTACTAAGTCTTTTCTTATAATAATATAAAAGTCTTTTATCTTCTAAGGTAGAAAAAAAGTTGGATCTTATCCAAGAATATTATAAAAGAATACTCATACTTCCTTAGTTGTTTTACTATTTCATTGTCTTTTTTTTCTTTTTCTTTGAGTCAGAGCCTCACTCTGTCGCCCTGGGTAGAGTGCAGTTGTGTCGTCATAGCTCCCTGCAACCTCCAACTCCTGACCCAATGTCAGATCATGTAAAATCCCTTCCTCTTGCCTATTTCTGCCACACCCTCCCACCCCTGTCCCCAGGGAACTACTGATCTGCTTTCTCCTGCTATAGATTGCATTTTCTAGAATTTTGTATAAATGGCATCGTACAGAATGTACTCTTTTTGTCTTGTTACTTCCACTCAATAATTATTTTGAGAATCATCCAAGTTGTTATGTATATCAATAGTCTATTCCTTTTTATTGATGGGTAGTATCCATTGCAAGGACATAGCACAATTTATTTATCTGCTTACCTGTTGATATGTATTGTTTCCAAGTTTCAGTTATTACAAATAAGACCACTGAGAACATTCATGTGCAAGTCATTGTGTGGACATATGATTTCATTTATCTTAGTTAAATACCTAGGAGTGGAATGGCTGAATTTTATGGTATTTATATTTTTCACTTTTTAAGAACCCACCATACTGTTTTAAACATTTTACATTTTCACCAGGGGAAGGTGAGACTTATTCTAGTTGTTCTACATCCTAACAATTGGGATGGTCTGTCTTCCCAATCTTAGATGTTATAATAATAGGTATATGTTGGTATCTCATGATTCAATTTGCATTTCTCTAATGACTAATGAACATGTCCTTATTGCTATCCAGACATCTTTTTTTGGGGTGAAGTGTCATTAAATGTTTGGTAGAATTCACCAGTGAAACCATCTGGGCCTGGAGTTTACTTTGAGGGAAGAGTTTTAAACTTTTCAAGTTCTTTAATAAATATAGGGCTATTGAAATTATGTATTTTTTTCCTAGAATGAGCTTTGGTAATTAACGTTCTCCAAAGAATTTGTCTGTTTTCTCTAAGTTGTTAAGTTTATTGTCATAAGTTGTTCATAACATCCCCTTATTTATACATCTGTGGAGTCTACAGTGACATTGTCTCTTTCATTCCTGATATTCATTATTTGTATCATTTCTCTTTTGTTCTGATTAGTCTGACTAAAGGTTTATCAAGTTCGTTGACCTCCAAGAACACACTTTTTTAGGCTGGGTGTGGTGGCTCATACCTGTAATCCTAGCACTCAGGGAGGCCAAGGCAGCAGGATTGCTTGAGGTCAGGAGTTTGAGACCAGCCTTAGCAAGAACGAGACCCCATCTCTACTAAAAATAGAAAGAAATTAGCTGGGCAACTAACACAGAAAAATTAGTTAGGTGTGGTGGCACATACCTGTAGTCCCAGCTACTAGGGAGGCTGAGGTAGGAGGATCACTTGAGCCCAGGAGTTTAAGGTTGCTGTGAGCTAGGCTGATGCCACCACACTCTACCCCACTAGGCCTCAGGCAACAGAGTGAGACTCTATCTCCAAACAAAACAAAACTGAAAAACAAAAAAAACTTGAGGTCAAGAGTTCAAGACCAAGAACCTACTTTTGGTTTCATTGATTTTTATGTGTTGATTTCCCCACTGATCTTTAGTATTTACATTCTTCTATTTGCTTAGGGGTTTATTAACTCTTCTTTTCCTAATTTCTTAAACTTGAAGCTAAGATAATTGATTTGAGAACTTTGTTGTTTTCTAATATAGCATTTTGTGCTATAAATTTCTTCCTAAATACTGTTTTAGCAGCATCCCACACCTTCTGATACACCGTGCTTTATTTTATTTTATTTTTTTAAAAGACAGGGTCTTGCTCTGTCACCCAGGCTAGAGTGCAGTGATGTCATCATAGCTCATTTCAACCTCAAATTTCTGAACTCAAGCGATGATCCTCCTGCCTTAGACTCCTGAGTAGGTGGAGTTACAGGCAAGAACCACCACACCTGGGTAATTTTTCTATTTTTTGTAGAGACGGGGTCTCACTCTTGCTCAGGCTGGTCTTGAACTCCCAGCCTCAAGCAATCCTAATGCCTTGGCCTCCCAAAATGCTAGGATTACAGGTGTGAGCCACCTCACCTGGCCTCTAATTTCCTTTTTAGTTTATTCTTTGATCCATTGAGAAGTTCATTATTTAATTTTCAAATATTTAGGGGAATATTCTAAGGTTCTTTGTTATTGGTTTCTAATTTAATTCCGTGTGGTCATTTTGTATGAGTTGAATTCTTTGGAATTTATTTAGACTTGTTTCATGGCCCAGAATATGGTCTGTCTTTGTAAATGTTCAGTGTGCACTTGGTAAAATTATTTATTGCAATCACCTCTTAGTGGTCCCACCTCTTTTTTTTGAGACAAGAATCTCACTTTGTTGCCCAGGCTAGAGTGAGTGTCTTGGCATCAGCCTACCTCACAGCAACCTCAAACTCCTGGGCTCAAGCAATCCTGCTGCCTCAGCCTCCCGAGTAGCTGGGACTACAGGCATGCGCCACCATGCCCGGCTAATTTTTTCTATATGTACTAGTTGGCCAATTAATTTCTTTCTATTTATAGTAGAGACGGGGTCTCGCTCTTGCTCAGGCTGGTTTCGAACTCCTGACCTCGAGCAATCCGCCCGCCTCAGCCTCCCAGAGTGCTAGGATTACAGGCATGAGCCACTGCACCTGGCCTGTGAGTGTTCTTTATATATTCTGGATATTAAGCCTTTGTTAGAAATATAATTTGCAAACATTTTATCCCATCCTATAGATTGTCCTTTTGTTTTTTGATAGTGTTCTTTGATGAACAAAAGTTCTTAATTTTGATGAACTCTAATTTATTTATTTATTTTTTTGTTGCCTGTACTTTTAGTGTCATAACCATTAAATTGTTGCCAAATCCAATGTCATGATGATTTTTCACAATTTTTTCTTCAAAAGTTTTATTATTTTAGCTCTTAAGTTTAGGTCTTTTGATTCATTTGGAGTTAATTTTTATATATGGTGTAAGGTAAGGCTGCAACCTTATTTCTAATTTTAGTTATTTATGTGTTCTTTTTTCTTTGCCATCTAGCTAAAAGTTTGGTTGTTGATATTTTCAAAGAGCACAATTTTTGTGTCATTAATTTTCTATATATTTTGACTCCATTTTTTGCAAAATATTGCTGGGTATAGAATTTCAGGTTGACAGTTTTAAAGATGTTGCTCTACTATCTTCATTATTTCTGATGAGAAAACGATTGTCATCCTTATTTTTGTTCCCATATACCTAATGTGTCTTTTTTGTTTGGCCAATTTGAAGATTTTTCTCTTTATCACTGATTTTAAGCAATTTGATTATGATATGTCTTGATGTACTTTTCTTCATGCTGTGTGCACCTAGGACTTGTTGTGTTTCTTGGAACTGTAGGTTTACAGTTTGCATCCAACTTGCAAAAATTTTAGCTGTTACTTCTTCCATGTTTTGGTCTCTTTTTCTCTCTCCTCTCCCCACCTTTGGGGACTCCAGGTGCACATATACTGGTTGCTTAGGGTTGTTCCGCAGTTCACTGATGCTCTGTTCATTTTTTAATTTTATTTACTTATTTTTCCATTTTTAAAAAATTATTTCAGCATATTATGGGGGTTCTGTTCATTTTTTTAAAACAGCTTATGTAATTAATATTGTGGTAAAATATATATAAGATAAAATTTGACATTATAACTATTTTTAAGTATATAGCTTGATGACATTAATTACATTTACAATGGTATGCAATCATCACTGCTCTCCATTTCCAAAACATTTCATCACCCCAAGTAGAAACTCTGTAGCGGTAAAGCAACAATTCTCGATTCCTTCCTCCACCCAGTCCCTGATAACCTCCAATCTACTTTCTGTCTTTGTGCATTTGCCTGTTCTAGATAGTTTATATAAGTGGAATCACACAATGTTTGCTCTTTTGTGTCTGGTCTGTTCACTTTTATTCAGTCTTTTTCCTCTGTGTTTCATTTTGGATAGTTTCTATTGCTATGCCTTCAAGTTCACTAACCTTTTCTTCTGCAGTGGCTAATCTGCCATTAGTCCCATCTTGTGTATTTTTCTACTCAGTCACTGTGGTTTTCATCTCTAGAAGTTTGATTTGGGCCTTTGTTATATCATCCACATTTCTTTTTTCTTTTCTTTTTTTTTTTTTTGAGACAGAGTTTCACTTTATTGCCCAGGCTGGAGTGAGTGCCATAGCGTCAGCCTAGCTCACAGCAACCTCAAACTCCTGGGCTCAAGCAATCCTGCTGCCTCAGCCTCCCAAGTAGCTGGGACTACAGGCATGTGCCACCATGCCCGGCTAATTTTTTCTATATATATTTTAGTTGGCCAATTAATTTCTTTCTGTTTATAGTAGAGATGGGGTCTCGCTCTTGCTCAGGCTGGTCTCGAACTCCTGAGCTCAAACGATCCGCCCACCTCGGCCTCCCAAAGTGCTAGGATTACAGGCTTGAGCCACCGCGCCCGGCCTATCATCCACATTTCTACTTAACAAATTCAATCCTTTATCTAGGTTCCTGAACATATGGAATATAGTTATAACGGTTTTTTTTTTTTTTTTTTTTTTTTTTTTTTT
>VSMD01111600.1:0-78895 GCA_008750895.1 Mirza zaza | reverse complement strand
TTTTTTTGAGACAGAGTCTCGCTTTGTTGCCCAGGCTAGAGTGAGTGCCGTGGCGTCAGCCTAGCTCACAGCAACCTCAAACTCCTGGGCTCAAGCGATCCTCCTGCCTCAGCCTCCCAGAGTGCTAGGATTACAGGCATGCGCCACCATGCCCAGCTAATTTTTTTCTATATATATTAGTTGGTCAATTAATTTCTTTCTATTTATAGTAGAGACAGGGTCTCGCTCTTGCTCAGGCTGGTTTCGAACTCCTGACCTCGAGCAATCCTCCCGCCTCAGCCTCCCAGAGTGCTAGGATTACAGGAATAGGCCACCGCGCCCGGCCTATAACAGGTATTTTAATGTCCTTGCCTACCAAGTCTATCATCAGTGTCATTTCTGGGTCAGTTTAAGTTGATTAATTTTTCTTCTCATTATGAGTTGTGTTTTCCTCTTTCTTCTCATACCTGGTAATTTTAAATTGTATGCCAGACCTTGTGACTTGTACCTTGTTGGATGCTAGATATTTTTGTACTTTTATGGATATTTTTGAGTTTTGTTTTGGGATTCAGTTAAGTTATTGAAAACAGTTTGTTCTTTTTAGGGCTTGCTTTCAAACTTTGTTAAGTGGAACCAGAGCTGTTTTGTCTAAGGTTAATTCTCCCTCCTATTAAGGAATGACCTCCTTCATACTTTAACCAATGTGCTTTGAATTTGGAGGTTTTCCACTTTGGCTATTGAATGTATGCACTTTTGTTGGCCAGTGTGGCAATGGGCACTGTATTCTCAAATTCTGCTAGGTGGTTCTCTCCCTGGCCTCGGGGAGTTTCTTCATATGCATGTGCTGATTAATACATTATTCAACTGAATGCTCAGGGAGGGTTCTCTACAAGTCTCCAGAATTCCCTCAAGGTGCAGCTCTCTTCTTTCTGGTACTTGCCCTGTGAACTCTAGCCATTTTTAGCTTTCTGGACTTCTGGTTCTGACTATTCAACCTGGAGAGGTTGCTGGGCTCTTTGTTGGTCTCCCCTCTCTGTTTTACAGCCTGAGAACTTTCTCCAGTCAGTGAGCTGGGGCAATTGCAGGGCTCACATCATTCATTTCCTGTCTTTCAGTGGTCACTGTTCTTGAGTGTCTTGAGTGCTGCTGTTTCAGGACAGAGGGCAATTGTGTCCTGTGACCCCAGTTTTTTTTTTTTTTTTTGTTTTGTTTTTTGAGACAGAGTCTCACCTCTGTTAGCTGGGCTAGAGTGCCATGGCATCAGCCTAGCTCACAACAACCTCAAACTTCTTTGAGGGCTCAAAGAAGGGACTCAAGTGATCCTCCTGCTTCAGCCTCCCAAGTAGCTGGGACTATAGCTATATGCCACCATACCCGGCTAACTTTTCTATTTTTAGTAGAGAAGAGGTCTCACTCTTGCTCAGGCCGGAAAATGGTAACTTTTATATTATGTATATCTTACTACATGCACAAAAAACTATATCAAGAAAGTTTAAGTGGCCCGGGTGCAGTGGCTCACGCCTGTAATCCTAGCACTCTGGGAGGCCAAGGCGGGAGGATTGCTTGAAGTCAGGTGTTCGAAACCAGCCTGAACAAGAGCGAGACCCCGTCTCTACTATAAATACAAAGAAATTAATTGGCCAACTAAAAATATGTAGAACAAATTAGCCGGTCATGGTGGCACATGCCTGTAGTCCCAGCTACTCGGGATGCTGAGGCAGGAGGATTGCTTGAGCCCAGGAGTTTGAGATTGCTGTGAGCTAGGCTGATGCCATGGCACTCTAGCCCAGGCAACAGAGTGAGACTCTGTCTCAAAAGTGAAACAGCTGGGCGCGGTGGCTCACGCCTGTAATCCTAGCACTCTGGGAGGCCGAGGCAGGCGGATTGCTCGAGATCAGGAGTTTGAAACCAGCCTGAGCAAGAGCGAGACCCTGTCTCTACTATAAATAGAAAGAAATTAATTGGCCAACTAATATTAATACAAAAAAATCAGCCGGGCATGGTGGTGCATGCCTGTAGTCCCAGCTACTCGGGAGGCTGAGGCAGCAGGATTGCTTGAGCCCAGGAGTTTGAGGTTGCTGTGAGCTAGGCTGATGCCATGGCACTCACTCTAGCCTGGGCAACAAAGCGAGACTCTGTCTCAAAAAAAAAAAAAAAGTGAAACAATTTATGTAGGTACATAGAATGTTTTTACTCTTAGTTCCTCAGGAGTCAATTCATAAAGATACCACCAGCATACTTGGATTATAATACATTTTAGTTGCCAACCCATGTTTGTATTTTACTTATATACTCTCTAATGTCAATTTGGTTTGTGGTATACTTTAGAGCTTAAAAAAATAGCATTCATATTTCAGCCCAGGCAACATAGTGACATGGTCTCTAGGGAAAAAAAGGCAGAGAAAAGTGAGATGGTTTACAGCCATGGGCACTGTGGCAGATGCTATCTTCCAAAGATGAATATCTATGAGAATTGCTACAAGGCTCTCTTCCATCCATTGCATGCTCTTTTAGAACCTTACCACTTCCTCATAACGAGTTGGAGTCTGATTCCCTTCCCCCTGAGTTCTGGGGAGGCTGCAACCAACTCTGCAGAAGTCACACCACGTGATATTCAATCTTAGGTCATAATATACAATCTGGTTTCTTTCTGGCTGGAATACTTAAAACTTTTTTATTTTTTGTTTTGTTTGGGACAGGGTCTTGATCTGTCTCCCAGGCCGGAGTACAGTGGCGTCATCATAGCTCACTGCAACCTCAAATTCCTGGCCTCAAGTGATCCTCCTCCTTCGGCCTCCTGAGTAGCTGGGACTATAGTATAGGCAGGTGCCACCATGCCTGGCTAATTTATTTTTATTTTTTTAACTTTATATTTATTTATTTATTTATTTGAGATAGCGTCTCCCTCTGTTGCCCAGGCTAGAGTGCTGTGGTATCAGCCTAGCTCACAGCAACCTCAAATTCCCAGGCTCAGGTGATCCTCCTGCCTCAGCCTCCAGAGTAGCTGGGACTACAGGTGTGTGCCACCATGCCTGGCTAATTTTTTCTATTTTTGGTTGTCCAGCTAATTTCTTTCTATTTTTAGTAGAGATGGGGTCTCGCTCTTGCTGAGGCTGGTCTTAAACTCCTGAGCTCAAGTGATCCTCTCGCCTCGGCCTCCCAGAGTGCTAGGATTACTGGCTAATTTTTTTATTTTTTGTAGAGACAGGGTCTTGTAATGTTGCTCAGGCTGGTCTCCAACTCCTGGGCTCAAGCAGTCCTGCCAAAGTGCTGGGAGTATGGGTGTGAACCACTGTACCCAGTGGATACTTTTTCTTGAGGAATTTTGCCACAGTGTAAACAGATCAATAGTTGTGAGGTCACCACGGTGTAAGGAAGCACAGACTAGTCCAGATTGAAAGACCCAGAGGCTATTTGGGGAGTGAAGCTCTACTCTAGCCGTCATGTGTTTGCATAAAATCCTTGAGCCAGAACTACCCAGCAGACCCCTTCCTGAATTCTAACCCACATAACTAAGAGAGAGAACAAAATGATTGTTTTTGCTGTAAGTCAATAAATTTTGAGTTGATTTATGCAGCAGTAATAACCAGAACAGATATACAACTAGAACAGATACTGTACACTATCTTAACTTTGGTGCAAACATCAAAATCTTTTCATGAATTAAATATGTCATGTTGCATTCCTGATGTTACATATGTAGTAACTGCACCATCACAGGCTGGGCACGGTGGCTAACTTCTGTAATCCTAGCACTCTGGGAGGCCGAGGCAGGAGGATCACTTGAGGTCAGGAGTTCGAGACCAGCCTTAGTAAAAGCGATACCTTATCTCTACTAAAAATAGAAAAAATTAGCCAAGTGTGGTGGTGCTTGGCTGTAGTCCCAGCTACCTGGGAGGCTGAGGCAGGAGGATTGCTTGAGCCCAGGAGTTTGAGGTTGCCGTGAGCTAGGCTGAGGCCACGGCACTCTAGCCTGGGCAACAGAGTGAGACTGTGTCTCAAAAATAAATAAATAAATAAAAAATAGTAACAAAAAGTAACTGCACCATTACCTCAGAGAGGAAATAAAAATGACATTTACTACAGATAAGCGAGTCATTAATGAATACATAAAAATATTTAGCAGCTCACATAAGGAGGTCTTCAAGCTGAGAAGTGCTATAATGGCCTGTTCTATTATAGCATATATTTATTATCTTTTATAACCAAACAACACTCTTAAAAGTCATGTTTTCTTATAACATTTTGGGCCTTGATCTTGCTACCTTGGAGGCTCATGGCTACAGCCATGACTTCCAGGTAAGATTTTAAAGCAACCCAAAAAGATGCCCCCCTCCCAATCTGATCTCAGCCTTGGAGGAGAACTTGCTGATAACCACTGTTTTGGGGATCTTGCCCCCCTTCTATTTTATCTCAATTTAGCTCAACTCCGGTAAGATTGTGTGTTTCCATAAATATATCATTATTAAAACATTAAAATTAGCAATTTATAAATCAGCCTAATGTATAATTATACTTTATTGGGGTCTTGCAAAGCCATTTCAATTTTAAATATTGGGATCCATGGATTATCCTAGAAATGGTAAAAATATTTTAGTCAGGAGTGGTTGCTACATGCCTGTCATGTTAGCTACTCGTGAGGCTGAGGCGGGAGAATCACTTGAACCCAGGAATTTGAGGTTACAGTGAGCTATGATTGTGCCACTGCACTCCAGCCTGGGTGACAGAGTGAGAACCTATCTCTAAAACAAACAAAAACCCCCCCAAACACCTTAAAAACACCCCCCCATAGAATCAGGAGGTTAGCTTATGCTGTAAGCTGTCAGGTTGGGGACCAGCTGAGCACTTTTTTGATGGTGGGTGGTGAATTTCTCATCACACTGTTGTCCCTCTGCCATTTCTGAATGCCTGATTTCAAATATTGCAAGTGTCTCCACTCTTTAGAGCAGGGCTGTTGACCTGAGGCCCTGAGATGGTTCACAGATAAAATTCAAGACGTTCATAAACTTGAATGAGAATAAAATTACGCCTGTATTTTAATTAACTCTAACTGAAAAATTACATTTCTTTCATGTAAGGAGAAACCATGGCAGTGTTAGCAGCAGCTGTCACGTTGCCACCAGTAGAAATCAGGGATCTTTTCACAGCACATCTAGGTTGCTGCAGAAACTCTGAAGTATCATTTATACTCATCATACTTTGAAATTATAGTAGTTATGAGAGCGGCTGTTAGGGCGTGCTATTTAAAGTGTTAATAAAGAAGCATGCATGTACATTACCATATCACAAATTTAAAACAATATTTTGATTGCTTTTTGATTGTATTTAATATTTGGGCTGAATTTCAGTATAATTGATTTCCTTTGCAAGTCTACACATTTTATTTCATGCATTTTAAACATTATTCTGAGCAGGGCATTATAGACTTCCCCAGACTGCTGGGGGGCCTGAGGCACAAAAGAGATTAGAAACCCCCAACCTAGAGCTTTCTGGGGAGAGGTGGGCAGTGCAGAAAGCCTCCTACCCGCAGGATGGTAGATGCATCTTTTAAAATTTATTCTTTTTATTTATTTATTCATTTTTGAGACAGAGTCTTACTTTGTCTCCCTGGGCTAGGGTGCCATCTTCATAGCTCACAGCAACCTCTAACTCCTGGGCTCAAGCGATCTTCCTGCCTCAGCCTCCTGAGTAGCTGGGGCTACAGGCGTGCCAGCATGACTGGCCAATTTTTTCTATATATTTTTAGTTGTCCAGCTAATTTATTTCTATTTTTAGTACAGAGGGTGTCTCGCTTTTGCTCAGGCTGGTCTCAAACTCTTGAGCTCAAGAGATCCTCCTGCCTTGGCTTCCCAGAGTGCTAGGAGTACAGGCGTGAGCCACCTTGCCCAGCCTTTTTAAAGGATTTTGGGAGAATGATTGAAATTAATTACTCAAAATTTGCATTGATGCATCGCTTTCTGTCACTTGGTAGTAGGCATAGAAGAGCCCCACTAGGTCTGAGAACATTTATTTCTTCTATCCTAGAGGGGCTCGAACTTGCCTAAGTTAGAAGTGCCCACCAGAGGCTAAGGTCAGCTCAGGGAGGACAGAAACCTCCTGTGGAGCGGACAGGCAAAACCTTTCTTGAACTTGGTTTTCAGTAAGGATATAGGCTGTGAAAGTGGAGCCTCATAATACCAAAAAAACAAAAGAAAAAGAAGTATAAAAGTGCCCACAGAGGGAACTGTTTATTTTAATCATCCCTGATATGCCAATTCCATTTCTGAAGGAAATTGCTGCCTTCGGGCCAGAAAATGCCCGATTCCGTTTTGATGGGGCAGGGACAGGTATGGCCCTCTCCCCTCCTCCAGCAGGTGTACCTCGATCCCGTGGGAATGAAGTACTTGGAGCAAGCTTAGCCTCACGTCGGAAGGCAAGACATACACATTTTTCCCGCTTCTTGCTTTGACTGGAGGACCACCAAGGCAGGACCCATACCGTTAGGCCTGGGCGCCTTCCCAGGGAGACCCTGCACCTTTGGTTCAACTTGGAGCCCTCTGAGTCTAGTGCACCCTCAGTCAAGCTCAGTGGGCCCACCATAACCTCAGCATGGACCTGCCTGTGGGCCCAGCACCCAGCTTCCTGCCCAGGAAAGCATAGCAATGGTAGTGCCTGAGCTCTTGACCTTGGAGACTTAAGTAGCCCAAATTACCCTTCTGTGGCTCATGTAGGGAGATGCCTAACCCCATCTGTTACCTGGGGGAGAAGCTGGGACCTCTGACAGCCAGGTGTTGCACAGCTGTGATGCTGGGCTAGAAAGAGGATGCCAGACCATGGGAGTCCCTTGCTGGAGACAGCAGGATCTCTCCCCCTCTTCTAGGCACGGTGATTAGATTCCATGTTCTCTGCAGCCCCTCTTGGTGGAGCTATCCAAGTGGGTCCCGCAGGGACAGCCTTTCCACCAAGCGACATCCCCTGAGCCATCCTTCCCCACCCCACCCCCAGCCTTTCTACCCATGAGCTTTCCTCCATCACTGTTCTCTTCTTCCTCCTCCTCCTCTTCTGCCTCCTCCTCTTCCTCTCCCACCCCAGCCCAGCCCTCGCCCTTTGCCCAGACTTACTGCAGCCACCCTGGCCCTCTGGCACCCCTCCAATCCATCCTCGTCCCTACCCTCTGGCCCCAGGGTGATCCCAGGTCCCGCTTCTGTCACTGGCTTCTTGGCGCCTTCCATTTCAAACCAAACCACCTGGCCTGGCACTCAAGGCTATTACCACCTTGCTGCCCCTTGTACCTGCATATCCCCCCACTGGCGCCATTGCAGTTAGCAAGGACACCTTTAGTCCCAGCCCTTGGCCCGTCCCTCTGTCACTGGGTGTGCTTGGCTGCCCATCCAGTTACCCCACGGGCCTGGCGTGGCACAGAGTGGGCATCTGAAATGCTTATTGAGGAGCAAATGAAACCACCCTGAAAATGCCACTGCCATTTGTGCGATTGCTGTGGTTTCACCAGTGTCCCACTACGTCTGGGCTTTTTGGAAGTGCCATGTTGAGTGACAGGCCTAAGACTCTCACCCTGGTGGCCACACTGTGGGGAGAGCTCCCTTTTCGCTGACCTACTGCTGTGGGGCCTTCCTGCCACTTCCCTAGGGAGAACCCGGGGAGTCACCTTGTCATCTTCTCCCACCATTCTCCCCTGAATTCACTGTAACCTGGGAACATTGCAGGTACAGTGCCTGACCGCTGCCCCTAGGGTGGGCACAGACTCACTCCCAAAGTCTTGTACTCTGGGCCCCCCACTCAGTGAGGGTGACACCCATCTGTCCTTTTTGTCTACTTCTGTGCTCAGATTCCATTTTGAGCACTCAGCATGTAGTGTTAGCACACTACATAAGTCCACCCTGGAGGCCACCTCTAAGCCCTTCCACAGGGCACATCCCCTTAGGGGCAAGGATGAAGTGTCAGGCTTGGAGGTGGTGCCATCTGAACCCACGCAGCAAAACAGAGCTCTGGTCCTCTGCCCAGCCCACACTTCACCCCAGAGGCCCCTCTGTTCCTGCTGGAGTGGGATGGGGGCTTGCAGTTGGCCTGGCATAGACCCCAAACCACCAGGGCAAGGGGCAGAGGGGCTCCTGGGACAACTGAATGAAGATGCTGGAAACCAAGGAAGCAGGATGTTCTCCTGAGCAGCAGGAGGCGCTGCTCCATCACTTCCTGGTAAGTTTGTACGTGGGGACGGTGGCTGGAGCAGCAAAGCCCTGGGAGCCACCTCAGGGTGCTAGTGCCCCTTTTATGGGGAAGGGGCTATGGGTGCCTCCATTGTAGCCCCAGGGGTTTAGCTGTCTGGGAGTCTAAAACATACATCATTGGACCAAGCCCTAAGGGGGCCAATCCTGGGCAGGGGGACAGTGGGTCTGTGGCCCCAGGTTGGGGGGTGGGGTTGGACTGGGGGAGGGGAGGTGGGCTTTGGCTCAGCAGGAACAAGATCTTTCTCAGAGGGAGTACCGCCTGAAGTTTGGAGAGCTGGGAAGGTGAGCAGGACGTGTTGCCAGGGCCTGGGGACATGGGAGCCACAGCTGGACTCTTGTCTGTAGGCAGCGAGTGCAGGTGGGGGGTGTCTATGTCAGAGCTGGGAACTGCAGCCTTTCCCATTACCCAATCCCCCCAGGGGCTCATGTGGAGACATCCTGCCCGCCTCCCTGTCCGCACTGCCAGACTTCACTGACCTAACCAAGGACACCCTAACTCTCCCAGCCAGGGCCCAACTACTCATCCTGGCATTAAAGGTCCTGTGACTTGGGCCCTCTCCCCAATCCCGACCCCTGGGTAGACTGCCTGACGCCCAGCAGGTAGCCCCTCAGCTGTCTCCCCCCAAGTAGGAGCTGGGTGGGGGCCGGGCAGACGCCAGGCCACGCTGGGCTCAAGGGGGCCCTGCGCGTGGCTCCCCCGCAGGCCCTGAACAGGAGGACCTGCCTTCCCCGTGGTGCCCAAGGCCAGGGCGGGAGGAAGGACGACAGGAGGGCCAGGTGCAGTCCCTAAAACAGGCTCTTTAATAACATTATGTCTTCACTGAAGAGCTTGGTGTCTCCCCCCAGCGCGGCGGGCGCTAGTAGAAGGAGTACTGGTTCTCCACGGCGCGCGTGCGGCCCCCCGCCGCCTCCGGGGGCTCATCCGCACCACTGGCCGTGGCCTCCAGCAGGCGCTCGGCGCTGTCGCTGCGGCCGCGCGCGGTGAGCGGGCCGTCGGCTGGGCGTGGGGGCGCGGGTCCGGACGCGGCGGAGGACGACGAGGCGGACGAAGAGGAGGCCGCGGCGGCGTCAGAGGGTGCGGCTGGCGGGCAGGGTGCGGTGAGGCTGGCGAAGTAGTGCTGGCTGGCCGGCTCGCTCCAGCAGGTGGGGGGCACGGGTGTGGTGCTGGGTGCAGGGCCTGGCTCTGCAACGGAGGCGGTGGGGCGCTGGCACCGGGCGCAGGAAGGCCTGAGGGGGCGCAGAGCCCAGGGTCCCACCGGGAGCAGGGCCGGAGGCTAGGGTTCCCGGTTGCAGCCCACCACCTCGGGTGACTAATGAGGCGGCCGCCTGCACTTGCATAGCTGTCCCCTTGCTGGACGGCCTCATGCACCCGCCCATCCCGCCTTTCCCCGCAGCTCCGCACTGAGCCCCGCGCTACTCAACAGCGCCCCCCTCCCTGTGCCAGGAACCACTGGCTGTGAGCCCTACTTCAGCCCCCATTCCTGATGCCCTGGCTGAAGGGCACGCCTGACGCCATGGCCCAGGCGTCAGGCCTGGTGCCCACCCCACTTGGCTAGCTCTGCTGGACGGCACCCGCCTGTCTTCCTGGGCAGTCACACCTGCCAGAGGGGGGTGTCTTACCAGGTGGGGGGCCCTGGGCCCGCACATAGCTGCGCAGGGTGATGTCAGCAGAGCCCCCCGACTCCAGCGGGATGGGGTGCGTGTGGAAGTGGCGGAGCATGTCAAGCACGGACTGGAACCACAGGTGCTGTACGTGGCACTGGCCGTGGCCGTTCAGGGACAGGCGCAGGTGCTGTGGACACAGGTGGGCATGGTCAGTGGTGGGGTCCTTTGGGGTTTTTTGGGATGACTGAATATCATAGAGGCCATAGGGGGCTGAGTCAGATCTGGGCCCCTTATGTGTGAAACCCCATCTGTGGGGGGAACAGAGCCAGGACAGAAGGGAGCAGACATTTGCCTCGACACTGGGAACACCCACACTATGGGCCTATGGCCTTTGCACCTGTCTTTAGCCCCCAGACACCTCAGAAGGTAGGAATTACTATCCCCATATTCGAGATGGGGAAACCAAGGCTCAGGGAGGGAGAGTGACTTTCCTATCAGCACAGAGCTGGGAAGAGAACTCCTATTGTATGATTCCCCCAGCAGGGGTCTGCTCTCTGGCCCTGCAGAGCCAAAGCCCAGAGGGATGGGAAGCGCCTGGAGACTGGGGGGGAGGAATGAGTCCATGTGCTCCTTACCTGTGTAGCTATGGAGCACCTGGAGCAGGCGCCTCCCTAGGGCTCCAGGGTCCACATGAGGCACTAGCTGCAGGGCAAGAGGCCACAGGCCTGTGGTCTCTAGTGGGAAGCCACTGGCTCAGCCCTGTTTTGCTCAACAGGCATCCCACAAGAAGAAAAGTGACTATCTCAGGTGTGTGTGGCAATAGGGAAGGTAGTGGGAGGGGCTTGAGGGTATGCACATGGCCTAAAGCATAGGGGGAGCTGGCCTCGCTGCCTACCACATAAAGGACAGAGGATCCCTGGGGCGGTGGTCCCAGCGTGAGTTCTGCCACTCAGCAGGGTGAGAAGCCACCAGGAACACTGAGAGCAGTGCTGTGGGCCTCACATGTGGCCCAGGACAGGGACTTAGCCTGAGAAGAGCAGCCTAGTGGGGTCCTACCCGGCTCATATGTATCAGCCTCATATGTATCTGGGCCCAGGGCAGAGCGGAAACAAGGCCAGTACATCCCAGTCTTCTGGAAAACCTCCCAATCTCAAAGTGAAAAGAGTTGCCTCTGGCAAGGTAGTGATCTTCCTTCCCAGGTGTGTAAGCAGGAGGCTGAGGTTCCTGCTCTACCCTACCACTAACTTATGGGGCCTTGGGCAGTCACCTCCATGCTGGGAGAAGAGGGGCCAGGCTGAGAGGTGAAGTTCAAGGCTGGGTCTTGTCCCAGGAAGGAGGAGAGCCTCCCCTGCACACTCTGGTGGGCTGGCTGGGCACGAGTCGGATCCAGGCCCTCCGGAGAGGCTGCCTGGGGCGGTGCTGGCCAAGGAGTAAAGTGTGAGCCACCAGGGATGGCGTTAAGTGCCTGGTTGTTGGAAGAACTGGTAAGGGTGGCTGCTTGCCAAGGTGGTGTCCCGGGGGAGGTGCTACCCGCTCCACAGTGGGGCAGTGCTGCCAAGGAGAGACGCCTAGGGAGCCACTGGAGGGCCTGTGCTGCGCCAGCTGGGGGTTAGGGGAGCTGGGAGCCCACAGACACTGCCCACCAGCTGCGGGCCTGGAGCGGGAATCCTGGGGTGCCCCCCTCCTCAAGCCTAGGCTGACGGGAAAGTGCATCCTGGAAGGAGCCTGGGCTGTGTCTGTTTCCTTATGGGAAACATGGCATGGGGGGGGCACTGAGGTTCCTGCCCTCTCTGGCCACACTGTCCCCGCACAATTGTTTGACTTTTCTGTCATATTTTCCTTTGCACTTTAGGTCGTTACAGCACACAAATCCCTTCCTTGAGAGTTGGAGGTCTGGGCAAACCATCATACCTCTGCTCAGGCTGGGTCCTGTCCGGATGACCCTTTCCTCCTGTCTTCAACAGTTCTCCCTCCCCTGCACATCAGATTAGGGTCCCTCTCCACCCCTGACCTCCCAAGCTCCGCCAACCTGTGTGTGCTTCCCATTCACGTCCCTGTCTGAGCACAGAGGGTTTGATGGCCTGACCTTAGCAGGGAAGAAGAGGGGTTCTTGGGGTGGGTAGGGCTCCGGGGGCCTCAGCTGAGCCCAGCTTGGCATTGAGGTGGTTCTGGGTGGAAACCCTCAGAAGGCCCAGAGCTATGGGACCCCTGAGGCCAAAGGGACTTGCAAAGTCAGGTCAGTAGAAGGGCCCGGCCTCCTGTGGGCTTGGCCGCCAGCAGGTGGCTTCCTGCAGCCCCTCGGGGAGGGATGCAGGTCATTCAAGGAGTATGGCCTGGGTGGGCCAGGCCTAGGGGGAGGTTGTGTCAAACCCATGCAACCTGCCCGGGCACAGGCCAGGGCCACCTCAGCCCTGTCCCCCAGGGCTAGCTGCTCCACCCCCGTGGCCCCCCTGCATCCTTGCCTTGGCCTTGCCCTGGAAGTTGAAGGTCAGCACGTACTCCCCAGGCCGAGTCTCGCTTTGGCGGATCACGAAGAGGCCGTGGCTCCGGGGCCCGCCCGTCAGCACCAGCTGTGCTGCCTTGACCCGTGACAGCGTCCCGTGGAACCAGGGGTAGTCGGAGAGCTCGGGCTCAACCTCAGGATCTGGCTCTGTCCCCTCTTCCCCTGGGGGAATGACAATGTGAGGGGACAAATAAGCAAATGAGAGAAGGGAAGCAACATCTCGCTGGTACTTTATGTTCGAATACTTGCATAACTAGGCAGGGTGCTGACCCAGCCCACTAGCTAAGCACATGAGGTAAAGTGAGGCACAGACAGGGGATGGACTATCCTCGGGTCACTCTGTAAGTCAGCAATAAACTCCAGTCATCTGGCCCTAACCCTGGCTTCACCCCCTTCTGGGAGCACCTCCTACTGAAACCAGGTCCAGTGGGAAGGGCCGGGTTCCTAGCTGGCCTACGAAATCCAGAACTGTGGGGTCCAGTGAAGGACCTGGTTGGTTGGATGTGATGTCACAGCTTCTAAGGCTCAGCAAGGACTTTGTAGGGAAGCCAGGGGTGGCCGTGGCTGGGGGTGAGGGGCCAGGAGAGGACGGGGAAACAGGCTGCCCCCACCGGCACCTGTGTTATTGCTGTCACTGCCGCTGCCACCCGGGGATTCCAGGGTCTGTAGGAAGGTCTCTAGGGGGATGTGGATCAGGGACTCTCCGACCGTATCTCGAGCTCTGCTGTGCGGGGCTGTTACCACGGCACCCATGGCTGCTGTCGTCTCTGGGGGCCGGGGCACGTCTGCTGCTGGGGAAGTGGCAAGTAAGAAGCACGTTCCCGTATCTGTCCACCACCTCCAGCCCTGTCCCCCACCGCTCTGGCCAGCTCTGCCGCCACCTACCATCTGTCAGCAGCTCACAGCTGCAGGAGGCCACGCGGCTAGCTAGACAGCCTCCCCGCGCACAGGAGAGTTCGGCGTCTTCCTCACTGTCACTGTGGAGATGAGAAGGCACAACCATGTCCTGACATGGGACTTGGACCTGGACCACAGGCTGCTTACGGAGCCAGGCGGTGGCTGGTGGTTTCACAACCAGCATCAGCCCTATCCTGCCCTCTGCTCACCTGGGGTCTCTTTGGTTCCATGCTGCTGTGGCCACCAAGTGGGTACAGTTCCCCTGGAAGCCATATGACCCCTGCCCACTAACCCCGAGGGGCTGGCCTCCTCCTGGGATCCCATGGAGACCTTCAAATGGTGGGAAGGCGTGGTCAGGGGCCAGGCCTGGGCAGCTCCCTTCCCTGCCTGGGGCTTTTGTCTCCCCATCTGTGACACAAGGTGTCTGGGACCTTGCCAGCTCTAAAATTCTGCAAAGTGAGGTTCACCTTCACAGGGGCCGGGGAAAGCGTTTGCAGAGCAGATGGTTGGGAGGGTGGCAGAGGAGGGATTACAGCCACTTTGGGGATCAGGGCCTGTGAGGCGCTCGGGATCTTAATTGTGCTTCCTTAAATGAAGCTGTTAATTAGGAAGCAGCAGCCCCTCCCCCCGGGCTTGGCTCACCCCATTAGCCAGAAGAGCTGCTGCCAAATGCTCAGCCTGCTGGCCATCCTGTTCCTGCAACTCCCGGCCTGGGATTGCTCCTGGACCATGGCGCCGGCCTCCCTGCTGCTCTTCCTGTACACCGCTGACCGTAACTGCCCTCTGCTTATTACCAGCCATGGCTCCCACGGCCCGACCTACCAGCTTCCTGGGCTCTCATTAAAATCCCTCCTCACCAGCTACCCCGAAGGCCTTGATGTTCCCTGCAAGTCCAGGCCCTTGGACACTTCCATACCATTTGCTGCCCTCCCCACCCCCTCCACCTGGCTCAGCTCCACTCTTTTATATTTAAGCCTCGGGTTAGGTGAGCACCGCTACCAGCAAGCCATCCCTGAGCCCAGCATTGGGTTAGGGGCCTGTCCCCAGTCCCTTGGACTCATGCCCATCTCCTAGTGGTCTGAGGTTCCCCTGGGGTGAGGACAAGACTTGGGTCAACTTCTTTCTAGGTCCCCAGGCCCTGGCCCTGCAGAGCAGACCTTAGAGAGCCTGCTGGGGATGAGGGTGTGGGACCCTGGCTGGCACCAACCTGGCTTGGACTACAATGAGAAAAGCCCGTTTCTCAAGGTCAGCACCTGCCCTACTAGTGAAGGCTAGACCAAGGGCACAGCCAGCCTGTCCACCCATCCTAAGGCCACCTGTGTACTCACCCGGGGTCCACGCAGCCCTGGATGTCAGCTACCCACGAGTGCTTCTGCAGCGAGTCGATGGTCTCCAGGATGTACTCGGCCCCGTTCTCCACCTGGGGAGGAGGGTGGCAGGGTGTCCAGATCACAGTTGGCCCTCCAACCTCCTCCTCCACCCTCGGCAGGGGGGCTCCAGCCCCTAGAGCAAATGGCCAGAATGGCTCATCCTAGCCCTCTCCCACCAGGGCTTGCAGGCATGAGCAAAGGGAAGACAGGTAGGTCATCGTTAGGCACCACTCCAAACTCAGGCCAGGGTCCCAGGGGCACAGCCTGCAGCTCAGCTCATATCCTCAGCAGCCCCTCCCTCCTGGACCCCTCTAGGGGTGAGGTCCAGCCCACTGACCTCAGGTCCTCAGGCCCTGGAGAACACCCTTAACCACTCTCTGAATGGATGGGAAAACTCAGGCTGAAGGTGGGGCTGGCAGCTGGGCCCCTCTGCCTCAAGGCTCCCAAGCATAATGCACAGCTCAGTGGCCACCCAGGAGGTGAAGGTCAGGTGGCCGGGGACTGTGTCCTCAGCCCCCAGTCTGGGCTGACTCAGGGTATGGAGCTGGCAAATGTTTGCTAAATGAATAAGTGAGCTCGTGACTAAACGAATAGGATAACAACACAAACCCAGCTGGGAGCCTGGAAAAGAGGGTGGGGGCCTCACACAGCTTCGAGTGGCAGAACCAGGCCTCTCTGGGGACTGTGCCACACACACACTCTCTCTGATCCTTTGCGGAAGCACGAGGACCACAGCCCTAGCAGCCTGGAGCCCTGTCCTCAGTAAGCCCAGCAGGCCACCCAGTGACGTGGGGCCTGGGAAAAGGACAGGCTGCCCCCAGACCCACCAGGGTGCCTCCCTGCCCACCCTCTGTGCCTTTGTGGCCTCGGTGGGACTGGGCCGGTTCCCACACTCCAGTGCCCTGCAATGACGGGAACATTTGCATAACTGCTGCAGGCTGGCCACCAGTGGGATGGGCGTGTGCTGGCTCCAGAAGGGGAGGGGGGGAAGTGAAACTCGGATGAGCTTCACCCAGGCCCAGGAGGAGGGAACAAGGGGTCCAGATGTTGGGCCACAGCCGGGGCACCGGGGTCTGCAGCCCAGACCTAGCTGCATGCTAGACATCTGTCTAGGGGCCCGGGACATCATCAGGGCACCCTCTCCCTGGCCTGCTCCCTTCTGGGGCCTGACATTAGCCCCCTTACCCTCACTCCCCCTGTGGTGACCTCAAGTTGTACCACCTACGAGGGAGGTGGCCTGGGGTACCCAGAGGCTCTTCAGGGCTGGGTGGGGCCTCACCTTGAGCACGAATGTGTTGTCTTTCTCTGGCATCTCCAGGGGCATGGTGGTGCGGACCTCGATGATGGCTGAGAGGGGGATGCTGACCTTGGGCCTGGAGGCCTGGGAGACCAGAGGAAGGACAGTGAGACAGTGGCCCCAGAGTCTCCCAACTCCCCCGCTAATCCCTTTCTCACTTCCAGGGATCAGAGCGGCCCTCAGCTTTGACTGCTGTGGCCGCCCTGGCACAGAGGTTTCCAATCCCATTTCACAGACTGAAGTTGACGGAGGAGTTCCTGGAAAACAGAGGGATCTCCTCCTACAGTCACACAGCAAGTCAAGGACAGAACTGGGATTGACATGAATCTCCTTCCAAGCCCAAGGGGTGACACCCTCCTCCCCCCAGCCTGGGCTGCCCTCTGCCCAGTATGCCCACCAGATCTGTGGTTTTCACACTTTTGACCTTGACCCATAGTAAGAAATATATTTGACATTATGGCCCAGGACACACATGTATAGGTAAAAATAACCTCTGAAACAAATGTCTCACCAGACAATATTTACCCTTCCTGTGTGTGATGGAGTGTGATATTTTCTATTCTATTCTAGTTCATTAAAAAAAAAATGCTGGTCTCCTACTTCAGACTAGACTTTCCAGAGCAGGGCTCTGATCCCCTGCCTCAGAACAGGGCTTATTGTTCCCAGGTGCGGGTAAAAGGGACAAGGCTGTGGGGTTAGGCCAAGGCGAGCTGGCAGGACTCCATAGCCACTCTGTGCCTGGCCCTACTTGTTCTGCCCCAAAGCTCCTGGCCATGGCCTGGAGGCCCCTGGGGCTAGCCTGAGACTTGGATTCCCGGCAGGGCTCGGGCTCTGGGACAGGGACTTTCTTAGGAGGAAAGGGAAATGGCCACACATTTGGTGGGCAGGAGGAAGGGAATTCCTGGCAGCACTGGCCACTGGCCAGCGGGTGCACGGCTGAGCTCAGAGCAGTGACTGAGGGGTCTGACCCCTTGTGAGGCCACCACACCAGCCAGGGAGCTTGGGGGCAGGGCAGACAGAGGTCTGCAGGGAAGGCCTGCACTGGGGTTGCTGTGGCTCCTCAGCCTGGTGTCCGAGTCCTGTCTGTGCTGGTCCAGCTGCCTCCCTCCTGCTCTGGCTATAAGTCACTCACTGTGCCCCCTTCCCTGAGTGCTCAGCCATTTTCACAACTCTAGGCTTTGCTCACTCAGCTTGTGCCTACAGAGGGACCTGCGCCGGGGCCCCTGCTACCTGGAGAGCACTTAGGCAGCCCAAGCTTTGCCTGCTTGGAGCCCCAGAACACCCAGTGCTCACCCCATTAAGTAGTCCTGCAAATACTGGTCTCCTGGTGGCTCCTCAAAGGTAGGTGTCAGCCTCGTCACTCCTGGGGTCCCCAGGGTTGGTATGGCATAGGGATATGAGGGGAGCTGGGGTTCAGAGACTCTTCCTGAAGAGGTGAGGGGGCAGGGACCCAGGAACTTGACTCATGGCTGCGACATCAAGGACTGCGTGATAAGGAAGTCTAAGGGTCCGGAAAATGGCCCCTGAGCCAGCTGCTCCAAAGGTGTAGCTGGGCCTCCCAGGGTGAGAGGAGATCTGGACTGTGGGTGGGTAACAGCAGGGGATGCCAGCAAGGCTGCCCTGTGGGGCTCACCCGAGATGGGCTTCCCGGGACCAGATACATTTGGGAAACAACTGCATTTCTTACTGTGGTATGATCCACCTTCCCACCAGGAGATCTCCTGAATACCCCAAAATACCCCCGATTTGCATGACCAAAAGGAGAAGGGCCCAGTGACCCCTCAAGAACCCTGACCTCTGCCAGTGGTGATGGTGACAGGCTCTGTAGGGAGGAAGGGAGAGGGCACCAGCTGCTGCCTCCCCTCCCCCTCGGGCAGCAGGGTGGCTATTTACAGACAGGCAGCTGTGACTGCCACTCGGGCTATGGCAGTGAAGCCCTGGGCCTCTCTCCCTGCCCTTTGGGTGACCCCAAGCAAGCCCCGCCCCCTGCTGGGCCTGGGTCTCCCCACTGACAAGGAGTGGGGTTGGGTTTGCTGGTCTATGATCTCCCGCAGGGACCTAAAAGCGGGGCCTGGGCAGGCAAAAAGCCCTTGGAGAGTCTAGGGGTCCTGGCAATTGGGGGGAAAGCTCTTCAGAGAGTAAGTGTGTTCCTGGGAAGTCCCCTCTCCAGGGCCCAGGTGGCTCATGGGCACCCCACCTTGGGGAGCCCACACTCCTGCACATGTAGGAAAGGACACCCAGAGTCACCCACAGACAGAGATGGAGAGTGAGCCAAGGGATTAAGGGTGACTGAGAGGGCACCTGGGGACAGAGTGGGCTCTGAAGAGGGCAGGTGCCTGGGCGGTGCCGGGGGCGCTGCCAGTGGCTGCACCAGCACAACCCCAGTGTGCAAGGAGCCCCACCTCCATGCTCCTTCCATTCGCAGGACCCCAGGGTGGTGGGTATAATCAGCCCAGCTCTGCCACCCACTAGCTGTGTGACTTTGGACAGGCCATATCCCCCGTTTGTACTCTGTGACCTGGGGACCATGTGCTCACCTTGCCAGGGTAGCGGGAGGGTGAGGGCTGGATACAGGTGGGCTCTCAGAAAGCGGGCCCAATTGTTAGCAGTCATTCCCACCTTCCAAATGAGGCAGCTGTGCCAACCCAGACAGACCCTCTGGGGCTGCCCTCAAGAGGGGGAGGAACTGGTGCACCCAGGTGAGCAGCAACTCTGGTGACAGCCAGAAAGAAGCCAACCTTTCCCCTGGGTGTCCCTCTCCCACGTAGGGGCTGGGCTGGAGCCTGACAGCCGAGCTGGGGATGTGCAGATCCCCTCGGAGTCAGACACGGACATCCCCAGGAGTCCTCTCTGGGTGTGCTGTCATTCCCTGCCCTGGTCCCTGCAGGCCTCAAACTCTGGGAGGTGCCAGCTGTCCTGGGGCCGCAAGTGAGGAGCAAAGGAGGGCAGGCGCCCGGCTTTTCAACACCACTGGCAACAGTGCCCCAGAACCCCTCCGTGTAGCCAGAGGGCCTTTCTTCCACTCACAGAGGAAGAATCAGGCCTGAAGGGGCGACTTGTCCAAGAGGCAGCACTAGGCCCACGTCCCAGGCTCCTGCACCAAATACTGCATCCTGTCAACCAGACGAGGCCATGGGGTCCCTGGGGCCAGTCCCTGGTGCTCTCAGCTGCTGCCCACGCGTCTCCTCGGTTCCCCTGGGGGTGGGGTACTCACCTTGGGTGGCACGAAGAACTCGAGGCGGAAGCGCTCCCCGGCGACGGCCCTACGCAGGAGCAGGCGGCACTTCTGCCACTGGGCGGCGCCCCCCGGGCCTGCGGCTGCGTCGTCGGCCACCATGAAACGCAGCGCGCCCTCGCGCTGGATGTCCAGGAGCTCCACCTTGGCCGCCAGCGTCCGCGACAGCCGCAAGCGCCGCGTCCACTTGTCACGCGGCTCAGCTGAGGGCTCGGCGGCCCGTGGGGCAGCGCCAGCGTCGGGCTCGGGCGAGGTGCGCCGGTGCCACATGTCGCGCACGCCGTCCACCACGCACAGGCTCATGTTGCGCAGAGAGAAGCCCTTGCGCACGCGGGCCTTGGTCGCTGCGTGCGTCGACACGTCCTCCGAGCTCCGCGAGTGGCCGTAGGCCGCCGCCTTGAGGGCTGGCGCCTCCGCCGGCTCGGGCTCCATGGCGTCGGCGCGCCCGGCCACCAGCACGCGGCGCACCTCCTCGCCGAACACGTCCAGGAAGTTGGTGGCAAAGTGGCGGGAGAAGGAGGCCCCGGCGTCGGGCGTGTCGTAGGCCGGGTTGTCCCGCAGGAAGCGGCAGAACTTGTGCGCGAAGTCCACGGCGGCCGCCTGCGCGTGCAGCTCGCAGAACTGCCGCCAGTCCGGGACCGGCACCGGGACCGGGACCGGGGCAGCTGCGGCGGGGCCGGGGGCGGCACCATTCATGGCTCCCGTCCCATCGCAGCCACCTGCGGCTGCGGGCGAGAAAAGCGCCCAGTGACTTTCGGGTCTCTGACCAGCGCGCCCACCTGTCCTCTCCTTCCGGCTCCCCTGCCCGCAAGGACGCCCTGGGGCTGCGTGCGCGCATGTATTGAGGGCTACAGCACGCAGCCTCCAAGCCACGTGGATGCGTGGAGAGACAAGATACACCTGGGGAGGCTGGAGGTAGTGTTTGCAGGTGCGGAGCCCCTGCACTCACTCGCTCCCCCTACAGCAGTCTCAGGGAACTTCAGGGTCATTTCTGGGGCTGGCAGAGGAGGCTGGGATGACAGATGCCTTCAAGTCGGGTCCCTATGAGCCTCCAGTGAACTCACTTCCCTCAATAACCTCTTCTGGGAGTCCCCAAAGCTGGGTGGACAGGAAAAAGTCACATGCAATCCCGTTGCATCTACCTCTGAAATATGCCAAGAGCCCAGCTCCTCCTCCTCCTTCCCCATCCAGGCTGCTGTCCTGCCCTCCCCATAACCCCTTCTCTTGCCTGCAGTACTTCACCTACTTCTTCACTGGCCCCCCGGAACTTGACCTCATCCCCCTAAAATCTGTTCTCCACCCAGGAGTCCAGTCATTATTTCTAAAACACAAGACAGATCAAGCCCCTCCTCTGCTCAAAATCCCTTATGCTCAGAGTAAAAGCCAAAGCCCTACCCATGGCCCCCAAGGCCTGACATAATCTGCCTCCATTTGCCTCTCCAGGCGAATCTCCTGCCACTCTTTCCTGGCTGCACTGCCTCCTTGCCATTCCAGGCACATGCTAGCCACGTTCCCACCTCGGGGCCTTTGCACACGTCTGGAACCTTCTTTCTCCCATGCGTCCTCCCCTCCTTCAGGTTTCTGTTCCAGTGTCTTGTCCGCTAGCCTTCCCTGATCACTCTTTTGAGAAAAGTGGATGCCCCTGCTCCTTCTGGCACTCTCTGTACCCTCTGCCTGCTTGTTTCTCCATTGTGCTTATTGCTGTCTGACATACCGTATATTTATTAATAGTTTTGATTGGTCGTGTGTCCTCCTCTGCCCCCACCTTCCCCTGAGAATGCCACTTTCACAAGGCAGGGATTTTGACAGTCCTATAAACGGCCGTGTCCCCAGTGCTGGACATATGGCAGGCACTCAGGAAACACTGACTGCATGAACGAACAAGTGAATGTGTTCAGCACACCAGGCATGTCACAACTGTCACCGCCTAAGCCCCCACACCAGGCCTGAGGACACTCAGCTTGTTAGTGACAGGACAGGTCCAGGATTCTTACCCAGGTCTGCATCACTGTGGGACTCAGGAGTCACCTCCCAGTGTGGATCAAATATAGTAGTCCCCCCTTATCCAAGGGGGATACCTGAACTGTAGATTGTATGGAACCCTACATACACTAGAATTTGGGTTTTTTTTGACGCAGGGTCTCGCTCTGCTGCCCAGGCTGGAGTGCAGGCACAATCACTACAGCCTTGAACTCCTGGGTTCAAGCAGTCCTGCTTCAGCCTCTTTAAAAGTAGCTAGGGCTACAAGCATGTGACACCACGCTGGCTAACTTCTTTGTTTTGCTATTTATTATAGAAACCACAACTTGTTATGTTGCCCAGGCTGGTCTTGAACTCCTGGCCTCAAGCGATCCTCCCGCCTTGCCCTCCCAAAGTGCTAGGATTACAGGCACAGCAAGAGCCACCACACCCGTCCCACTATGAATTTTTGATCTAATAACCGAGACAGCTCTTAAGTGACTAATGGGCAGGTGGCACACACAGCGTGGATGCACTGGACAAAGGGATGATTCATATCCCAGGCACGAAGGAGTGGGATGGTGTAAGATTTCATCTCACTACTCAGAACGGTGTGCAATTTAAAACTTATGAATGTTTACTTCTGGAATTTTCTATTTAATATTTTGAGACCTCGGTTTTCCACAGGTAACTGAAACCTCAGAAAGCAAAGCCTCAGATAAGGAGGGATTACAGTGTGGCCACGTTTTTTCTTGCCTTTAAGGACCTGGTGCCTACAACAAGCGTGACCAATTTTTTGTGTCAGTTTTGTTTGAAGGCCTTGCCACCTCAAGACTTCTTACTTCTTTCCACCATAGTGGCCTGCACGCTTCCACTGGCATTCTCAAATTCCGGAATCCTGTTCCCTCCGGAGTTCCTGTCCAAATCCGACCTTGAAGATCCAGGAACCCCAGCTGTCTACCCCAGCTTCCTCCTCCTTGTTCCAGGCCTTTCCATCCTTCACCACCCTGGTGCACTAAACTATGGGGTGTGGGTCCAGTCAATCGCTTGGGGGCCTTGCCTGCTTGTTCACCAACGTGGCCATCAGCCCTAGGGGCACAGGCCCAGCCCACAGTGCACATTCACCCCTCTGTCCAGGCCAGAGTGAACATTACCAATGGCAAATAAGTGGGGTGATGTGGCCCTGCCCTGGGGAGCCCCTGTCTGAGGGGGCCAGCCTAGTGTTAGGGATAAGGGACCGCCCTTTCGAGGAACTGTGATGGAGGGTCATGCCCTCACCTGCCCTCCCAGGATCCTCAGTTCCCGGCATGCCCCTCCCTGGCAGCTGCCGGGAGCACCATCTCGTCTCTCCTCTGGGATCGAAACCCTGTAATTAAATGCCAGGTAAAAATAGCTGCCCTACTTCTATGAGATCATTTTCAGGGCCTCTGGGCCATAGGGCACTGTGGGAATTCCCTCTCTCCTTGGGGCAGCCTTGGCCATCGACCTGCAGTCGATAACCACAGGACAGCCCCAGGGAGGAAGCAGGGCCTCCTGACGGAGCTGCTTAGCACCTGGACAGGTTTCCAAACTAGTGGTCTCCTGGGAGCCTCCTGCCTTGGTACTGGAGGGAGGGGAGCAGGGAGTTAGGAAGGTGTCCTTCAAGAGGTGGGCCTGCATTAGGCTTCATGCCTGCAAAGAGGGCGAGGAGGGCACTGCAGGCCTTTTGAGCAGAGTCTTGGAGGCAGGACTTATCAGGACATTGGGAGTGGGGTGGTGGTGGTGGTGTTCAAAGTCCATGATGGCTGGGGTAGACTGGGGGCTGAGGCTCATGCCTGGTCTTTTTCCTGCCCTGCTTTTCCTTTTTCACCTGGCTAACTCCTAATCATCCTTCAATAACTAATCCAGAAGCCACCTCCTCCAGGAAGCCTTCCCTGACACTACCACTCCTGTCCCCCCAACCCAGGCTGGCACAAGTGTCTCCTCTGAGCTCCCACAGTCCCCTCCAGTATGTCCCTCTAGCACTGTCCCAGCTGTAGGGTGCTCCAAGTATCTGTTTCCACGTCTCTCTCCCCATCTGGCATAGGCAGTCCTCAGGGACAGAAGGCAGGCCTGAGTCATATCCCAGGCTCCTGGTACTTGCTCCTTCCCCTGGGAAGGCAGGAAAGCACCTGCCACCACCACCATGGCCTCCAGGGATGGTAGTGAGCCCAGACTGAGGCCTTGGTCTGACCCTTGGGGGTGGCATTTACTGTGGTGGGGGTGGGGCTGCAGCTGAGCCCAGGAGGCCTTGTTCCTGTGCACCAAGCCCATCCATTTATCCAGCAGGCCAATGCTCCCCAGGGCCGCCTCTTTCCTGTACCACTGGGACCAGCAGGGGGTGGGGGAGGGCAGAGCAGGTGACATGGTAGCTTGGGAAGGCTAGATGTGCCTATTTGAGATAATTATGGCCTATGTGGGGTGGGCAGGAAGTCAGCCCCAGTGCAGGGTTCTCAGGCATCAATCTCTGTCTCTCCCAGCTCTTCCCACCAGCTAGCAAAACCCTTGGCAGGGGGAAGCCACAGAGTTGGGGGACAAGGCCCTGGGGGAGGCTTGTGAGGTGGGTTCCAACTAGCCTTCACTGGAAGTGGGGGGTGGAACTCAGAGAGGAATCTGCCAAGGGTATGGGAGATGTGGCCACGTGCTAGGCAGGGACTGGCTTGGGAGGCACTAGGAGGTTAGGTTGCCCTGCCCTGCTCCACCCTGCCCTGCCCTGCAGGCTGGCTAGGAACCTGTGGGCCGATGCCTGGCACAGCAGCCCTGTGTCCCCTGGGACCAGTCCAGGCTACACAGAAGCAGCAGGGGTTGACTAGCCAGAGGCCAAAGTCACCAAGCAGCAAGGCCAGCAGGGAGCCCCCCCACCTGGTTACAGACAGGGAGAGGAAGCCCAGACATGGCTCTCTGCAGAGGCGAGGCTGCAAGCCACAAGGAAGAGTGCCTCACTATGGCAGGGGCAGGGATGTGCCATCACTAACTGCCCTTGAGACCAGAACTGGGGAGGAGACCAGGTGCAGGGACTTCAGCAGATCTGGGCTCAAGGCTTGACCCCACTGTTCCCTGAGTGAGTGACATTGACCACACCCTTAGCCTCTGAGCCTCACTTTCCTCACTTAAATGGAAAGGAGAGGCTGCCCTTCCCTGGAAGGATGGCACAGGCAGTGGTCCCTGCAATGCTGTAATCCATGTGCGGTCATGGGCAGGGCCAGGGCTTCCCTAACCTCTGGGTGGGGCCAGGAGGTGTTTCCAGCTCTCTCTAGGGACCAGGCAGTGTGACATTCAATCAGTCAGACAGAGCCCTCTGTCATTGTGCAAGTGACCTCAGATCCAGATGGAAGAAAAGCAGGGCCTGAGGGGGAGGGGAACCCAGAGGCCTGAAGCTGGGTGGCCCACCCTGCCCCTCCCCCCACTGCCCAGGCAGCCCTGGGCTCTCCCCTGTCCTTGGGAGTTCCCACATCTCAACCTCCCTGGAGCACTCTTCCACCTGCACTGCCTCACTATGTCCTCCTGGGCCTTTAGACTGTGTAGAACTCTCTCTTCTTCCAGGAAGCCTTCCCCTGCACCCCCCCATCTTCCTAAGCTCCTATTGTCTCTGCACCCCTTGACTCTCTTGTTTCTGTGGTTGGGGTCCCATTTCTGTCCCTACGATCCCAGGGTGCCAGCAAAGACCAGCTGAGTCAGTGTGGGGCAGTGCTGGACTGGGCACTGGGAGATCTATTTTGGCCCCTGTGTCTCCTGGGGCCTCAGCTTCCCCATCAGGGAAAGGGGGTGCTGGAGCAGTGGCCCCCTGTTTTGATGCTGTAGTGATGGCCTGTGGACACTGAAGATGGGGACTCTGCTGTCACCCCACTGGGATCAGGGCCAGGTAAGGGGTTGTTTCACACCTTCCTAGACTTCTCTTGAGGACTGGGGTTGGAGACAAAGGGAGCCCTACGCTGCTGGCCCCCCATGGGGCACTGGGTGGGCAGACCACCGTCCCCCAATTCATCAGCCCCTGGTTTTTCTAGGCTCAGCTGGGCAACTGGCTTCTCCTGAAAAATGTTTTTGTTCTCATCTCAGTTTGGATGGGGCTTCAGATGGTCGGTGCAGGGGATGGAGGGAGGGCAGGGCAAGCCCAGTCAAGTCCCTGCTCATCGCCTTTCCAAGCTATGGCCTCTCCTTACCCCATGGCCAGTAACCCAGGCGGGAGACTGCCGCCCCCAACCTAGCTAGACGTGGTCCAGCTGATGCAGGCTCGGCAGGGGGAGGGGGCAGCCGGCTTTCCGGTGGTAAAAATAGCGCTGACAATTGGAGATGGCAAAAAAACCGGCAGGTCTCCAGCCCTCGCCAGTGCACAGTTCCGGACCCCAAGGCCAGGTCATTCCTTAAAATATTGATGAGTTCGTCTCGCCGCCTCTGGCTAATGGGCCGACGGACCAATCGATGCGCCGCGCAGTGGGTAGCGGCCCTGGGGGCGGAGCGAGGATCGAGCCCCGCCCACAGCCAGCCAGGCACCCCCTGCACCCTCCTCACCACAGGAGGCTGCGGAGCCTCTGGGAGAGAAAGGACTGTCTGTGGGTCTCGCAGCGCAGACCCAGCACCCTGAAAGGCTGCCCAGGCAGAGCGCAGACAGCAGCCATTTCCCAAGCCAAGATGCCCCCTTCCTGCACCCTCCCTCAGCTCCATCCTCAGAGCAGCACCCAGACAGCCAAGTGAGAGCAGGGGAGATGATCATAACTAAGGGTCCTCTGTTCTGGGCTGGGGTGGCCAGCGCAGCCCACCACTAGTGAACCATTCACAATGAAGAAACTGAGGCACTTGCATTAGGGCCCCAGAACAAAAGAAGCGGAGATAAAGCCTCACTCTGCTCTCCTCCACCCTCTGGCAAGCAGGCCCAACCACGGCTGCTGCTCATGTCCTCTACCCTCCTGGCTCCTCAGGACCCTAGCAGCACTGGCCTGGCCTGGCCCACCAGCCTTACACTTTACAACAAAGTCTCCTCCCATCCTACACTCCCTCCAGCTGCCCCCCTGGCCTTTGTGGGGAAGGACTTTCCACCCCTCCCCATGCAGGACAAAGACAACCTTTGGGTAGGCCATCCCTCCAGCCTGGAGTGACTTCCACTGGCTGACTGGGTACTACTCTTCCTCTCCCCTGAGGATGAAGGGACAGAACACACAGGGCACATTCTGTTTCACTGCTGGGTATGTGGGCATTGTTCTCAGGTCCGCCCTGCTCCTCACCTCCCTGGAGACCAAGTCCCCACAAGGAAGGCTCTGAACCAGGGCTTCCTGCCAGAGCGAGGATGTGGCTGGAATTTCCCAGCCCTTCCCACCCAGAATATCTGTCCTCACCCTGCGACCCTGGCAGAAGGCAGAAGTGCGCATGCTTTCTGGTCTTAACACCTTTGCATCTACTGGGACTTTGCTGCAGAGTGGCAGTGGGGGGACTCTGACTGGTGACAGGGACAGATTAAGAGCCTTTGGGACCTATGCCCCTGTATGGGTGGGAGGGTGGGACACTCAGTGTTCTTGGCTTTTCTGAGCATCGGTTTCCATGGCTGTTCTTCCATACAGGACATCCTTGTGCCTCTCACATAACTCTTAGCCATTGCCACCACGGGAGGGTGGGAGCCCTGCTGCTGAGCCCCTAGCTTTTACTGACACCCCAACCTTGACAAGAAGCCCTTCTGGCTCTGGGGCCTGCAGAACCTCAGTCCCAGGGGCCCCCCAAGTTGCAGCTGACAGTTGCTCCCCATCACAGGGGACCCCACTGCCTCGGCATCTTCCTACATCCACATCTGGTCATTTCACATGATGGAACAGTGGAGTGGTTAAAAGCCTGAGATCTGGAGCCAGAATGTCTGGGTTTGAATCCCAGCTCCCCTGCCTCCTAGCCGTGTGACCTCTTGGCCTCCTGAAGCCTCAGTTTCCCTATCTAGTTAGAGCAGCATCAACCTCACAGAGCTGTCATGAAGATTAAATAAGTAGTTTGCTGAAAAATTAAAGCTCCTCTGCTTCTATTTCCTAAGAATCTTGTGTCCATTCCCTCTTTTCCTCTGACTGCTCTGGGCAGACGGCTGCAGAACCCCCTCCCTCCCCCCAGCACACGAACCCAGGCTCCATAGTATGGCCAAGGTCAGCTTTCTGGAACCCACATCTAACTGGGTCATGCCCCTGTTTAAAACTTCTCTCCCTTCACATCTTTCCCGTAAGGAAGAGAGGATTCTCTGCCATACAGATGAAGAAGTGGGGTCCTGGCAAGGGAGGCGACTAGCCCATCATCCACTGGATTTGCACTGGCCCCCACACGGCATCAGGCCCCTTGTGACCATCAGGTCCAGGGCAACAGAACCTGGACCCACCTGCAGCCATGTTCCAGATCTGTCCCTTTCTGAAGCATATGCCACTCCCAGCAGGGACCTGTTCTTGGGGAGCTTCCCCTCCAAGGGTACAGTGGGGGGACCCAGTCCCTGCTTCAGGAAGGGAGGTGCCCACCTTTAGAGGAGGGGCACTCTGAGGGACTGGGGGGCAGGGGAACCCAGAGCTGGGCCCTGCAGGAAGTAGGGGTCAGATGAGCAGGGAGTGGGTCAGGGCAACCAGCTAAGCCAGGGCCTGGGGGCTCAGGAGGTAGGCCCATCCTCCTTCAGGAGCAGCCAGTGCTGGACAGTTCCTGGATGGGCTCTGTAGGTGGAGAGCAGGCTGGGCTGGCTCCAGCGGCATTGGTTCTGCTTTCTCCCACCCCACCCTCCCCTCCTGGGGTTGCAGAATAGAGGAGCCCCCTCACCAGCCTTGGTCTAAGCCTCTTTGCCTCTTCTATCCCAATGTCATGGACCTCACCTAAGTCTGGCCTAGCCGCCCCAAAACTGCAGGATGTGCCCCCTTGATCCCTACCACTCAGCCTACCAGTCTGCCTTTCAGCTTCTTCATGACACACGTAGCAGTGACTTCTTACTGAGAACTCTGGTGGCTGCCTTCAGCTCTGAGCATCCCAGAACTCTGGGGATTGCAGGCACATAAGGGTCCCTGGGCCTTTCTTTGAGCTCCTCAACTCCCAGCCTGGCTGATCTCCAGCTACCTCACTTACCACATCCAAGTTCTAATATATCCTCTTCCTCAACCCCTGCTTATCCTCTGCTCAGAGTCCCAGCATCCAGCCCAGCATTGCCCCACCCATTGCCACTCCTATGCTTCAATAGCTGGCAGGCCCCAAGCCTGTGGAGGCCTTGGAAATGCCCCTTCTTTATCCTGTCCCCACCTCCGCCCTTGCCCCCTGCCCTTCCACTACACCACATGGCTGTGGCCTATCACCAGACTGTGAGCCCCTGGCTGGCTGTTCTACCTGCCCTGTCCTCAGAGGGTTGGAAGTGTCTGGAGAATGGAACACAAACCCTGCTTCACCTAGAGGAACCAAAAGATGCTGTGCTCCCACATAGCAATGCCCGGCCTGCTCTGCCCAAACAGTGTGGGCTGTGGCCTCATGTTGAGGAGTCACACCTGCTATCCCCTGGGACACGACAAAAACAGACCCAACCAGGTGAGCGAGGAAGAGAAACCACCCCAGGCTCCTCTGGCCCCACATGGACAGTGTGAATCAACAGGCTGCAAGACTGAGCCGTAACCCCATGGGGACAGCAGCCAGGAGGCCAGAGGCACCTAACCCCCTAATTCCCTACAACCCAGGCTGGGCAGACAGTACAAGGAGTAAGACCCAGGCTCTTGCCAGAGAGAAGTGGTTTAGAGCCCTGGCTCGTTGGCTGAGGGACACTGGGCAAGTTATTTCACATGCCTATATTTGTTTCCTCTTCTATAAAATGGGGTAATAATAGTGCCAAATCCACAGGGTTGTTGCGAAGATCACATGGCAAATGACACTGAGGGCTGTTGCCTGGCACGAGTCAACTTGAAACTGAATGCTCACCCCTGTAAGGCCTAGGTTCCACCAGAGTGGGGGCCCCACTTCCAATACCCTGAAGGGAAGCCCATGGGGGGGGGTGTTCAGGAGTTCTCCCTAGGAGACCCACGCTATGTAGGGAGGAGGAGTTTAGAAAGTTCAGGCAGGTTTTCCACAAGGATAAGAATTAAAGCATGTGTATTAACCTTCCATTACCTAGACGCTTTCAACTAGGCAGCATAAGAAGCACCTGCATTCACGCCCTCCAGGCGGTGGCGGTGCTCCTGGACATTGGTGGGACAGAATTCTAGGGAGAAGAGTAGAAAGAAGCAGCTGGTGGGAAATTCTGCCTCCGAGATCCCCATAAATGTCCGGATTGAAGGTAGCCTGAAAGTACTGCCGCAGCGGCTGCCAGCCCTCTCCCAAAGTTGCTGGAGTTTTGAAAAGTTCTGGGTCACTCCCCAAATCAGTGGCTCCTTGCATGAAGCAGGGGGGCAGGAGAGATTTGTTCAAGGTGGGGCAGAGGAGGGGGCTTCATTCAGATCAAGAGATAGCCAAAGTCCCTAGGGGAAACCACGCCCCTCCGCCCTCCCTGCCCCGCCCTCCCGGAGGAGTTCTCGCTCCGCTCGGGGACCTGAGTTGGAGGGAGGCAACGCTTGCCGGCCCCCGGCTAAGAGGCAGGCGGCACCAGCCCGACTTTACAGGGAAGATAATGTCTCAAGGAGCATTGATAGGGTTCAGCCCAGGTCTCACAGCCGCCCTGAGGCTCTGCCCGGCACCGACGCGACGTGAGCGTAGATCAGGGGTTACTCCTGTTCACGGCCGCGCCTGAGGCTGCCGGGTCTGCCTTGCTTGGCTCCTGAGAGCCCCAGACACTGCAGACTTCTCTTCCTGAAGGCCCCACTTCGGGGATGCGGGGGCCCCGGTGGGTCCCCTGACTCTGCCTGCTTTCAGCCCGCTGGGCTGGCGCGGTTCCGGCCTCGCTAGGTTCATCAATGCCCGCAGGTTCATCAATGGCGAGGCCGAAGGGCCTGAATGGAGGGCACGAACCGCCTCTTCTTAAAGGCGCCGGCCTCTCGGGCACCCACAGGGATCCTCCCCACTATCGGAGGCTGCAGGGGAGCTCCCTGGGTGGGCGGGTCGAGAAAGGGGGCCTGGGCCAAACGGAGGGCGTGCCAGCCCAGGGACTGTGGCCCGAATGGGGTCCTTCCCGCCCCGCCCCCTGCGGTGGCCCTCACTCATTCTAGGTTGACCAACCCAGCCTAGGGAAGAGACGTGGGCGACCCCTCCCCAAGCCAGAGACCTCTTCTCCAGGGGGCCCGCTGCGCTCGCCCCACCGCCCGGCCAGGGGCGTAGGAGGGTGCGGGAGTGCAGCTGCTACGGAGGCAGCTCGGCCCCTCCAGCCACTCCCTGCCCCTCCAGGGATGGGGGTCGGGGAGCCGATCCCAGCCAGGGAAGCATCCCCTCTCTCGCTCGCCCTCCTCCCTCCCACCCGCGCACACAAAGACGACACGCGCGGACCGGGGCGCGTGCGGCCGCTCTCCCCGGGGCAGCGGTGCGCGCACACACGCACGTCCTCCGGGACGGACCGGGTCCGGCGTGAGGGACCAGGGCACGGAGAACTGAGGACAAGCAGGCCATACCTACAGGCGCGCAGCTGCGGCCGCGCGGGCCGGGGCGCCAGAGGAGCGCTGCCCCGACCGCGGCCGGGTTCCCGGGGCCCGGCGGCTCATGGCCCGCGGCTGGCTGAGTTCCCTCCAGTCGGGAGCCGGCGGCGGCGGCGACTGCTCCTTCGCGCGTCCACAATCTCCAAGGCTGGTGCGCTCCTCGCGGTCCTGGCGCGGCCGCCGCGCGGCTCTCCTGCTGCGGAGCCCCGCGCGCTCCGAGCACAGCCCCGCACGGCGCGCGCCCCGCCCGCTCCTCCTCCCGACCCCCGCCCGCGCCGCGCGCGCCTCCGGCCCCGCCCCCGCCGCGAGCCCCGCCCCCGCTCGCCTCGCGCCGCGCCGGCCCCGCCCCCGCCGCGCCCCCCGCCCTCCGCGCAGCCCGAGCCGCTTCCGCAGCCGATGCTCGCCTTCTCTCGGTGACTGTGGGGCCCTGGGGTCCAGAGGCGTTAGGAACGGGCCCTGAGCCGCCCATCTGGGGCGGGGGTCTGCGTGTCGCGGAGCCAGCTCCAGGCCAGGCGCTGGAATCCCCTCGGCGCGGGGGCGACCCCTGGAACCCGGGATAGTGGCTGCGGGGACGTGGCGGGTGGGGCCGGGTGGGTGTACTGCGTGGTGGGGTGTACAGGACTTGGACACCCTCGGGGCGCCCCTCGGTGACGGGCACTCTGCGGGGGCATCGCCAGAGCCTCCATTGCGGGACAATGGGAGCCTCGAGGAGGCCTAGATGTCGCAACGGGGGAAGTTGGCTCTGATTCTCATAAATCCCGAGGACAAGCACCACGCCCCCTCCCTCCAACCCTCCTGATGCGGGAAATCACGGGCGACACTGGGCGGGCAGACCTCATGAACACGGCGCACCCACCACCCAACTTTCACAATGTTGGGGATACTGATGCCACCCGGAGGGGTGTCAGAGGTCACAGTGGGATGGGATGAAGGGGTCCACAGCCCTGGCTTCCTCACCCCTGCTTGGATCCAGAACCCGGCCTAAGTTAGGGCAGAGAGGAATCCTGCTAAGAGTCCTGTTGGGCTCTGCAGGCACTTGTGGTCTGACCCCTGGTGCTGGATTGGGGGCGGAGTTCCAAGAGGCTTCCCAAAAGAGAAGCAGGGGCTCTAGAAGGCCTGGAAAGGGTCCGAGATTGGGGAGAGAGGGCATCAGTGTGAACAGAGGTGTGGAAAGGGCCACTTAGGGAAAGGCCTATTCCTTGCTTCTGGGGAGAGCTGGGGAAGTCCCCTGAGTGCCTTCTCCCCTCCTCTCCTTGCCCTCAGCCCCCACAGGGGGTTCGGCCAGCTTCTCCTTGCCCCCACCTCCAGCAGTTCTGTGGTCTGCCACGGTCTCCCTGCTAGCTGGGACTTCCTCCATCTGTTGTCCTCCCTGATCCATACTGACCTTTGACCTTTGTAAAGAGCCCTTTAGCCGTTCCTCCATTTCACACCTCTCATTTCCCAGGAAGCAGGGCAGCCAGGGTTTTTATTCCCTTCTTATGGATGGAAAGGGTGGGGTCTCGAGGGTTGAAGGCGGAGAGTAGCCCAGAGCCCTCACCTGCTGCCCCAAGCGCTGCCTGCTGCCCCCCACCGGGCACTGAAACGCGGTCAGCCCTGTCCCTGCCACACACATCCCCACTGAGGACCTGGCAAGCAAACGCTTAATGAAAGCTTAGGCAGTGGTCCAGCCTTCGATCTGAGCTGCACGCAGGCCTGGATACCTGGCTGGGAACCAGGACACCTATGAGTGAGGCTGGGAAGGGGGGGGGGTGAGGGATTGACTGCCCACAGTGGGAGAGAGGAAGGCTCCACTCCCCGGGCCACCTGGCTGTGGCTCCCCAACCTCCCTGGAGAGCGGAGAGCCTAGGGCACAGTGGACTAACCTGGTTCCCAGTGGTGGGCTGAGCTCCACGGGTGGGCTGTCAGTGGCCAGAGAAAGTCGTCAGATGGGAAGCCCTGGGCAGGACAGTAGCTCTGATCCATACTCAGGGAGGAGGAAGTGAGCAGGGGATGGCTTCAGAGTGACTTGGACCCACAATGAGGAACTGATGGGAGATGTGGAAGTGGCGGTGGGGGTAGAAGGGGCGTGGTTGGCCAAGAACAGCTGTCATAGGGGACAGGAATGAGGGTCAGGGAGGACAGGTTCATTCTGGGTCCCTGAAGGCAGGAGGCTTTAGGGCCTTAGAGGAAGTTCTGACTAGATGATGATGGGTGCTGGGGGTGGGATCCCAAGAGGGACCCCTGGGTGTACAAGCTCTAGATTGTTCAGGACAAAAACTGAGATAAAGCTAGCACAGGGGCCCCTGGCCTGGTGGGCTGCAGGGTAAGAACTGGGTTTGAAGCCAGCCTCGTGGGCCACCCAGATAGTGGGGTAATGCCAACCAATACAGACCAAGAGGAAGCGCTCCTCCATCTGGGGCTGAGGGGGCCTACACCAGTGGGGCTGGGCTGGGCTGGGCGTGAGGCTGCCCGTGCAAGGCTGGTGCTCAGGGGGCTTGGTGGGCACGGGCTCCGCAGCGCCTAGCAAGCAGGGGCTCAAAGGAAAGGGGCGCACTTCAGACACAGCTCCAGGGCACCCAGAAGGGAAGTAGGGATTCCCCAGGAACTGATGTGGGTCCCCCAAGACACGTCATACGCCCAACCACAGCATGACGGGTGGCTTTTGAGAAAAGCAATGGATTTCCCTTTTTGACGGGGCTGCTTGCTTGCTCAGGAAAACTCAGACACTGTGGGTTTGGGTTTCAGCAAAGCTCTGGACCCACTCATGGAATTCCTGGGAACAGGAAGCAGGGGAGAGACGTCCTGTGTGCCAGGGCCATGCCCCACACCAGCTGACCAGCTGCCAGGTCAGCTCCTGCTCCGACGCTGGGGGGCGCCGCAGGTGCCTACCAGCCCCCCCCTCCGTACCCCCAGCATTACGGAGCTCCAGGGCCACAGAGCACAGGGCACCAGTGTGGCTGCAACAAGGTTTATTCCGAATGTGCTAAGCTGAGCATGCAAGCGCAAATCTAACTTAGGAAGACCTGCCAGTGGCCCTGAGAGGTGGCCATGCTAGGGTGGCCCACAGCCAGTTCTGATTGGTCCAGAAGTGCTCTGGCCCCTCAGCCCAGTCCTTGGGTCTGAAGAGCCTGGGGCATAGGGGGCGCTCACTGGAGACTCTCCCTCACCTAGAAACCAGCATATCTTGCTAAAGAAAAAAAACAGAAATCATGGGCTGGGGGCAGGGAGGGGTAACAAACTGTGCTACCTGCTGGGGCTCCTCCTCTTGGGGTAGGGGCAGTGAGCAGACTAGGTCTTGTCAAACCTTATGTCCTCTGGGGGGTATGGCCGATGACAAAGGCAGGCCAGGGGGACTCAAAGCCTGCTGGCCTAGAAGGCAGGGCCTTCCACTTCTTGGGGGAGGTGGCCAGGATCCTAGCCCCAGGGGACCGGAGAGTCCTGCTGCAGACAGGCCCAGGGAATCCAAACCGGATTAACCACTGCCAGAGTCAGTGGTAACTTGATCAGCATCACAGCTGGGGGGGGTCTCTGCCACCAGGGCTAGAGGTCAGGCTGTGGGCAGAGCCCAGGCTGGTTACCAGCCTGAGGTGGGGCCCGAGAGGGCCCCTTTGGCTCGGCTGAAACTAGGGGCCCTGTCTGAAACTAGGGGCCCTGTCTGAAACTAGGGGCCCTGATGTGGTTGACACATTCTTTCAGGGGGCCCAAGGGGACCTGGGACTTCTGGCAGCTGTTGGGCAGAGAACAAGGGCAGTTTCTGTGGGGGGTCTTCAGGGGAGTCTACGTCATTAGAAGCAGCTGAGCAAGCAGGGGAGGGGCATGCAGCTGGCTGCACTGTCGTGGGGGAGGCCAGGGGGTCACTGCCACAAGTCACCAGCTGCCGCCCCGTTGTCATTCTCATGGAACTTGTGCAGGTGGTCGGCGAACCTGGGGGGCACAGAAACCTTTGCTGAGGGCGAGTGTAAAAAGGAAAGAAATGTGTATGGGGGACAGGCGTGCACTGTGTGACAGGGTGGGGTTGGGGAGGGGACGTGGTAAGGGTAGTGGGAGGACCAGAATGGGAGGTGTGGTGGGGGGCTGAGGAGCAGGGGACATGATGAAGGGGCTCAGGGGTGCCACAGGGTGGCGCTGAGGGGCTTGGTGTAGGTGGGCCCAGGTGGTGTCCTCACTTCTTGGCACAGAAGGTGGCGCAGTCCCTCTCCATGCTCTCGCTCCACGCCAGCTTGTAGAGCACCTGGGTAGGCAGAGACACCGTGAGCTGTCCATCTTGTCTCTCGGTCACTCCTGCGGCCCACCTATCGGCCCTGGGCCTGGCCTCTGGGGACGTAAAGGTTCTCGTGGCCCAGTCCCCAGGGCTAGTGGGCCTTACGGACGTTTTGCAGATGGTCAGCCAGGCCCAGACAACAACATAACATCCCTAACACTGTGGGCGGACCCTTGGCAGGGCGAGGACCCACTGGGCCTTGGGGTCAGAGCTGGAGCCCAGGCTAGCCCTGCTTGGCTGGGGGTGGGGGGTCCCTGCGGCTGGAGGCTTCCACAGACGCAGCCCTCCCCTCTCCTCCCCACACTTGGCAGACATGGAGGCATCACCAGGCCTCTGCGTGTTCTCTGCCCCCTAACCACATGTCCCCCTGCAGTGAAGCTGTCCCTCTTCTGCGCAGCCAACCTGGCTGTGCCTTGGTGGAGTTCGTTACCCTGCTCCCACCTGCCTCATGGACTCCCACTGCAAGTGACTCTTCTTTCCACCAAGCCCTCCAGGACCAGGTCCCGGGTGTGGCCAGCCAGGCCTCTTCCACACAGTGCAGGGCCAGTGCCCTCATCCCCAGGGTGGGCAGAGGCTCTTGAAGGGGAGAGAGTGGCCCAGGGCTGGGGGTTTTGGCTTGGGGCAGGCCCAGGGGTCAGGCCACAGCAATAGGGTTCCTGTTGCCCTGGAGGTCAGGGGTCAGTGGCTGCAGCCCTGGCCTGCCACCTGGACACTCACCAGGAAGACCAAGCAGTGCAGGAACAGCGTGTAGAAGAAGCCGATGGTGCGGGCCATCTTGTTGGAGAGAACCAGGCGCCCCTGGGGAGCAGCAAGGGGTGGGTGGGAGGGGCTGGCCTCACCTACTTCCCAAGGGCTGCCATGGCCTCACCCACCCCAAAGGGCTCCCTGAGAGAGCCCCAGGGCGGCCAGGGGCAGGCAGCCCACTCCCCCCTTACAGGCCGGGAACTCCGGCTACTAGAATGGCGCCATTCTGAGGAATGGTGCCCCCTACAGCACAATTCCAGAACCTACTGGGAATCCTGCTGCCAGAGTTGCTGTCTGGGAGCGGGAGAGCTCTGTCCTGGGTCACACAGCCACCCTTGGCAGGGCCTGTGAAGGGACTGGAGTCCCTGAAGCTTCTCCAGCCTGGACTAGAGGGCAGGTGACAAGGTGCCCAGAGACAGAGGCTCAGGCCTGTCCCAGGTGGCACAGGGAGGGACTCACCATGCTGAGTGTGGCCTTGTCCCAGGGGCTCAGGCTCAGGTACTTCCTCTGCCGCTCCTAAAGGGGGAGGGACAATGAGGAAAGGACCCCAAAGGATCCCTGGGGCTCCGGCTGGGCGCAGAGAGGGGTGCTGCCCACCCACGGGCTGCCCTGCTTCGCTGTTCCTGCAGAACCCTGGGGCTGCCGGGCCTCACCCTTGTGTGAGCCCCTCCTCTCCTCTACCGAGGCCCATTCTGCCTTTGGAAAAGTTCTTCTGCAGGGGAGGGAAAGTGGGGGTCCCACCACCCATCCCTTGACACTGGGAGCTGAAACCGGGTCTTTGCCTGCCTGCTCCCCCAAATGCGCCCCAGGTTAACCCGTTCACTGCCGTACACCCTTGGGTAACTGTGAGCAGGTGCTCCTGGATGGAAGCCATGAGTGAACAGGTGAGGGCAGGTGGAGCGGAGAACAGGGGAGGCCAGATGCCAAGTGTCAGAGGCCAGGTGAGAGCAGGGGTCTCACGGGCTTCCCCGGGCCGGCCCACCCCCCGCTGGGCCAGGCTCACAGACCCGCTTGCTGAAGGAGGAGAAGGGGTCCAGGCGCTCCTCGTACTGGGACGAGTACCGCAGCTCGGTGTCGTCGCTGCCACCACCCTGCACAGAGAGGGAAGGAGAGAGACCCAGTCGGTCACCTGGGGCCCAGCAGAAGGCCCAGCACGTGGGGGAAGGCAGGCTGATGGAAACATGGCACAGCCTCAGTTTCCTCATCTGCAAAAGGGAGGTGGGGGAGGAAGTACCAGATCCCGGAGCTGGGAGAGGGTGCCAGGGTGACGGTGTGAATGCCGATGGTGCCTCGTGTCACAGGGGCATCAAGTTCTCCCACTAGGGTTGGGGCCACAGTGCCCCTGGGCACATACAGGGAACTAAGGCCCTAACGTGCTGGAAAGTACAAGAAAGACAAGGCTGGGCACGAGTGCCGGCCGCTATGGAGGTGGCCAGGCACTGGGGATGGGAGAGACAACCCCCAGCCAGCTACCGGGAGCCGCACCAGTTTGCGGAGTCTGGGCGCCCTCTGGTGGCCCAGGCGCAGCACTGAAGGGTGTGGAAGAGGCTCGTGGCCAGGTGACTCTGCCCTGGAGGCCCTGCCAGGAGAGTGGGCTCCCTGCCCTCCTCCTGCCCACCCTGTCTCCTCTCAGTCCCAGAAAGGGTGTCCCTGGGGGCTGAGGGAAGCTGAAGGCAGGCCTTCCTGGCCCAGAACACAGTGAGTAAATTTCTGCTCCATTCTCTTGACTGGTTTTTGGGGCGTTAGACAAAATTGTTTTTTTTATAATTTTTTGGCTACCGATTCCCCAGAGTCTGTGCTTGCACACTCACCACTCAGATCTTGGGATCAGCTAGTGGGTCACCCCCATTTCACAGAGGGGTTGCTCCTGCTTGTGGGCCTGGAGGTCTATGTCTCGTGCTGTACCTTGCACCTCCTGGCTGGTTCTGGCTTCACTCTGGCGGCTTCTCCCAGCTCAGGGAGAACAACTGGGGGTGGGGGTCACAGACCCCCAGGTGACGATTGGGGGACTGGATGGGCCTCTGGGGGTCCAGTGCTGCCCAGAAGGTCATGGCCCCCAATGATGCCTTGAGTGCCCTGACCAGCCTCTCCTCTCCTGGTGCACCTGGGGCTGACGCTGGGGAGGGTGCTCACCCGGCCGGGGTAGCTCTGCAGGAACTTGATCTTCTCAAAGAGCTTGATGTTGTCGGCTCGCAGGCTGTCCAGCTCGCTCTGCAGGGCCTGGAGGGTGTGCTGGGCCAGGCGGTTCTCCTGTGGGGGCCGGCAGGGGCAGGGGTTGGGGAGAGGCCTCCATGCTGGCACCGGTGCCGCTCTGTCTGCCTGGAGCCCCTCCTGTGCCCATGGCCTCCTCCTTGCCCAGCCAGACTCTGCTCACAGCTGCCCCCTCTGGGAAGTCCCCCTTTCCCTCCTGTGGCCCCACCCCAGGCAGAAGTCACAGTTCTTTGTTCAGGCTTCTTCATATTTTGTTTGTTTTGGTATTGTCAGCCTTTTAAAAAATTATTATTGATATATAACCCATATAACATAAACATCACCATTTTAAAGTATACAATTCAGTCATTTTTAGTATTGTCACAATGTTATGCAACCATCCCCACAACCTAATTCCAGAACATTTTTATCACCCCAATATGAAACCCCAAACCCGCCAGCAGTCACTCCCCATTCCCTGGCAACCACGAGTCTACCTTCTGTCTCCATGGATTTGCCTATTCTGGACATTTCACATACATGGAATCACGCACTATGTGGTTTTAATGTTTACCAATCTTGGGGCAAGGTGAAAAGCGATCTCATTTTGTAATTGATTCGAATGCTTGAATAGGTGTTTCCTTCACGCTATTCAAAATTCAAGCAGTACAGAAAAAGTGTATGGGAGTATGGCAGTTTACCCCCCAGTTTTGGGGTTTTTTTTTTTGAGACAGAGTCTCACTCTGTTGCCCAGGCTGGAGTGTCGTGCCGTCAGCCTAGCTCACAGCAACCTCAAACTCCTGGGCTCAAGCGATCCTGCTGCCTCAGCCTCCCTAGTAGCTGGAACCACAGGCGCGCGCCACCACACCTGGCTAATTTTTTCTTTAGTTGTCTAGCTAATTTATTTCTACTTTTAGTAGAGACAGGGTCTCGCTCTTGCTCAGGCTGGTCTCAAACTCCTGAGCTCAGAGGATCCTCCTGCCTCGGCCTCCCAGAGTGCTAGTACTGGTATTACAGGTGTGAGCCACCGTGCCTGGCCCTATTTTACCACAATTTTAAAACAAGTACTCGGTAAAAAAATCTAGATTTTTAAAGCAAAAGAAAACAAAACAAAAACCTTCCTCCCCTACTTAATCTATCTTGAAGGGTTTCTTTTAAGGGCTGCATAGTATCCCACAACGCAGCTATCCCTGGAGCGGTGTTCCCTGTCCACTGCCCGCACAGGCAGCCCCGAGGGGAACGTGCTGTTGGCCCCCCTTGCTCCAGAGCCCAGATCACAGAGGGTCTCACTGGATCTGACCCACCCTTGTCATTGCACCAGTCTTGGGCCTGGCCGGTGACTCTTTGGAAAGGGAAACCTCCCTGGCTCTGTTCCCACTTGGACAGCAGCAGACGGCAGTTGCCTGGGCTGGCTCTGAATGGCTGTGGCAGGGGCGGGCTGCAGAGTCCCTCTGAGGACGGCCTGGCTTTGGCCTTGGCGTCCCCGACACCCCTTACTGCTGTTCCTTTCGCTCTCTGCCCCTGACCCTCTAGCTTCCGCCACCTGTTGCATCCTCTTCTGGGGACCACGTCCATCATGCTGGCGCTGCAGCTGCCATCCATGTGTCAACAGCGCCCACATGGCGGCACCCCCTCTGCGGTCTGCAGGTGCCTCACTAGTATCAAACGTCAAGGGAACTGGTCATCTGCAAAGATCGGCCCCTTCTTCATGGTGCCCCTCTAGCGAGGCCACCAGCAGGTGCCCAGCAGCCAGCAGGCTCTATGTGCTCCTCCCTTTCCCTGACCTCGTGGAGCTCTCCTGATATCCTTGTGCTGCGCATCTTTCTAGGGCTTCCCAGACCCTCCTCTCTCTGGTACCCCCCAACCCTGCTTTTTCAATCTGCCACCTGATTTAGGTATTCCTGCCTGGACGATGGTAACCACACCCTGGCCCTCTTCCTGGGCTAGCCTTCTCTCTTGAGCTGGCTGCCCAAGTGACCCTTCCTACCCTGCATTCTTGCAGTGTCACTGCCCTGCTTAAATCCTTTGTTGTAGCCTGTGCCTGCAGAGGGAAGGCCACACACTCCAGCCTGGCGGGATGGCACAGATGGCACTTGCCTGGAGACTCTGTGTCTTGTTTCCTACGAGTCCTTCCTGCAGCCCTGGAATGGTCTGTGCTCCCTTCTGGCTCATTGGCCTCTGTCTCCTCTACCTTGAATGTCTGATTCTTCTTTCAAAGCCCAGCATGGCACAACTTCCTCCAGGAAGCCCTCCCTGACTGCACAGAACAAATCTCATCCCACGGCGGCATATGGTTTACACATATCTTTGTCCCTCAAGCCTGTGTCTTTCCCCATTGTGTCCTCAGGTCCAAGAGGCTTCGGGGAGACAAGTGCATGACTCACAGCCTCCAGCTCCTGGTTCCTGGCACGGAAGCGCTCCCTCTGGCTGGAGATGATGGAAAGCAGCGAATCCACCTGGCCTTCTGGGAGGGCGCCACTGGCTGGGGCCATGGGTCCTAGCAGGTAGAGGAAAGTGGTTTGAAGTGGCAGGAGGTGGAGCCCAGCAGGGGGCCCTTGGGTTGGGTGGCCCCAGCCAAGTGCCATGGGGTAGAGGCCATGTGGTATCTGACCACCTGGTGCTGAGCAGCTAAGGGAAGAGGAAGGGACAGTCGGGGTGACCTGGGAGGGGTGAGGATGGGATGGGTTGGCTGACCTGACCCGAAAGCTGGTGCCTGGGGAGCGCCCAGCTCACCCATCTGCACTATCAGAGGGCCAGACCCAGAGCTCCCCTCCCCATCCCTCTGTCCTCAGATCTGTGGCCCTGCAGCTGTCAGCCTGGGCCCCTGGCCCCTGGGGAAGCAGAGGGACACAGAGGGAACTGGGAGCCATTGGCACACCCCCCCACCCCATATCCTGGCCTAAATCTCTGAAGAGGCAACCTCCCCTGCAGCACTGTATAACAGTCTGGCTGCACTTCCATACTAGGCCTCAGCTCACCACCTCCCAGCAGCCTTTTTAAAAACTTTATTTTATTTTAATTAATTCAATTAATTTTTAAATTAAATTTATTTATAGGCAAGACCTCTGTCACCCAGGCTGGAGTGCAATGACTATTCACAGGCATGATCATGGCACACTGTAGCCTTGAACTCATGGGCTCAAGTGAGCCTCCCCTCTTAGCCTCCTGAGTAGCTGGGACTATGGGTATGTTCCATCATGCTCAGCTAATTTTTAAAAATTCTTCTTAGAGATGACAGGGTCTCACTATGTTGCCCAGGCTGTTCTTGAACTCCTGACCTCAAGTGATCTTCCTGTCGCAGCTTCCCAAGTTGCTGGGATTACAGGTGTGAGCCACCAAGCCTGGCTACCACTTGCCAGTCACTGGCAGGACCCAGGGTTCAGAGACCCAAGGTGGGGGATGTCAGGCTACTCACCCACCTTTTGAAGGTTGCTACTACATTGCTGTGGTGGGGGGCCCTGGCCTTCTCTGAGGGAGGGGGTGCTCTTTGGGGATCTGGGCTCTTGGGCTGCACCACCTGTTCCCTCTTCCCCTCCTGACCCTGACCCTCACCATAGAACAGGGCGGTGGCCTCTTTGATGGGCTCCGGGATCTTCTCCAGGCCGTGCTCGGCAGCACCCTGCAGGTGAGAGGAAGCGATGGGGGCTGATGCCTCCACTCAGTGGGCATGGAATACACCCTTTCAGGGCGGCCATGCAGAATGGCAGGGCGAGGTGGGTGGTAGGAGCAGGTGGGGCTGTCTGGCTGTGGGGCCTGGATCTGATGCCCGAGTGGTCTACCAGGAGGGAAGGTTGGGTTTCAGTCACTCCTGAGGCCACGGCTCAGCAGCAGGGCTGTCCTTCGCCACTGTGCCCTGACGGGCATCAGATGCCTGGGAGACCCAGACCTGCAGCCAGCCTGCTGAGTGATCTGGGGACCCCGCTTCTGTCTCTGAGCCCAGTTCCTCATCTACAGAATGAGAAGTGGGTGAGGTGATGCTCCTCAGGGTCCTTTAGCCATGGCCTGGGTGTAGAATCCTGGCTTTGCACCTGTCCAGAGCTCTCAGGGCAGAGGTCCCAGCCTGGACCTGGACACAGGCTGCTTTGTGCCAGCTTGAGGAAGCCCTGTGGCCTATGCCCTGTGGCCCTGGCACCCCAAACTGGGGGGAAGGTGGCCTGCATAGAGTGAGCAGGCAAAACCCAGTGGTTGTGGGTGACAGCCCTTCTGGGTCTTGGCGAGGGGCAAGCTGACCTCAGCTGCCTGAGATGTGCTGGCTTGCCTGGTAAGTCCAGGTTTGCTGAGGCTGAAAGGACACTGGGGCAGGTGGCGGGGCCCAAGGGGGTGGGGTGGGCTCACCTCAGCGTCGGGTCGCTGGATGGACTGGATGGTGCTGAGGTCCTGCTCCAAGCGGGCAATCAGCTCCCTCTGCTCAGCCGCTGTGGCCACAGCCTCGGTGACATGGACCTGCAGCTCCGCACAGCGCCCTGTGGCCAGAGGAAGATGTGGTTGTCAGAGGGATCCTGGTGGGACCTTTGGTGCCTTCCCCCTTTGCCTCTCGGACCCACGGTCTGGAAGCAGGACCACCGGGGTGCCGTGGGAGCACTGGCTGTTCCCTCCCCATGCGCCACTGTCTGGAAGACCCTATTAGATCCCATTGTCATGGTCTCAGAGGCACTCCTGGCCCAGGCACCCTCTGGATTTGGGAAATCTCCTGGGTTGGGGAAGGAGCTCAGGGTGGGGATAGGGAGAGACATGTGCTCTGTCCGTCACCAGCCCCTTGCCCTCTCCAGGTCTCCTTTTGCCTCCGTCACGCAAGGCAAGGAGCCCTACGCTTCTGCCAGGGCCGATGCCTTGGGACAGTGTCCGGAGGGAGGCCGGGGACAGGAGAGGCAGAGAAAGGCATGGGAGGTGCAGTGGGCCACCTCCGGGCTGGCAGCAGAACTGCTTGGTCCAGTCGCAAAAATGGAGACTGTGGCAGGGGTTGGGGTGGGGTGGCTCCCAGGAGTCCCCTGACCCACAGCTCTGTCCCCCATCCAAGTGCCCAGGTCGTCTTTACAACAAGGCAAATACAAATGGATTCTGTCTGGAGACTTCCCTGCCCTGTAGGGGGGTGGGAGGTGTAGGGGGAGTTCTCCAGGCCCAGGCCTTTGGGTGCCTTCCACAGCCATCGCCAGGGAGAACAGAAGCAGCCTGGGAGCCGGGCAGCGCCAAGGGTGAGGTCTGGCTTGACTTCTGGTGGACTGTGTGGCTCTGGGTAGGTTGATCACCCTGCTGGCCAGCATTTGTAAAATGGTGACAAAAAGCCTTGCACAGGGTGAGCTGTTGGGGCTGCAGAAAGGACAACCAAGGCCCCAGCAAGGCAGACTGCACAACCACCAGGGGGCACTGTGGCCTCAGAAATGCCCAGAGGCTCTAGTCTGTGGGCAGCGCCAGGGACGTGGCTGTTGCATCCTCCTGAGCAACTTGCCCCTCATCCCATGGCCTGCTGGCCAGGTGCCCACCTGGCCCTGGGTGGGCTCGGCACCCTGAGCCAGGGTCAGGCAGTCCAGCTCACCCCCACCTGCTCCATCTCCTGGGTGCCTGCTGCACACCAAGCTTTTAGCTCAGAAAGGATGATCCCATTTTATAGACCTCCGGAGAACTGAGGCTTCCCGACCCAGGACCAAACCCAAGGGTGTCCGGCCCCAGCTACATCTAAGCCCATCCCCACACAAGAGTCTTTCCTCCTCCCTGAATGGATTTCTTCCTTTGGATGTTCACTGAGCCATGCTACACCCTGGCAGGTCGGTGGCGTCGTGGGAGTGAGGTGGGAAGTGGGGGAGGCGCTGGCCCTCAGGGCAAGGCCCGAACATGGAGGGAGGGTTGCAGAGCCAGGGCTGGGGTCTGCCCTGGGTCACCTTCTGGGAAGACTTCGCTGGGGAGAGGCCCAGAGAGACAACAATGCCATGACCCGCTGGTCTGGGCGTGGGGTCCCTGGGCTGAAGCTTGCAGGACAGGATGGCAGAGCTGGCCACACATGCTTTGGAGGGGAGCTGGACAGAAGCTGCAGTGAGATGTAGGGAGAGGAAACCACCAGAAAGCTAACGGGACCTTGGGTGACATTAGTGGAGGCAAAGGGCCTGGACTGAAGGAGGGCACAGGTGTCCACAGGAACAGCCACAAACAGGAGCACATCCAAGAACAGTGCCAGGACGGATCCCACGGGGTGGGGGTGGACCTCTGGGACAAGTGGAGGTGCTGGGACCAGAGAAGGCTCAGGTAAGCAGAACCTACCTCAGGGATGAGGACCCAGGGGACAGAGGGACAGGGCTGAGGCGGGAACCCGTGGAGAGGTGGCTGCTGCCCAGCCAGAGTGAGCCTTGGCGCTGAGGTGTGCACGTGGCATGAGGGTCAGATAAAACGCCGGTGAGGTGATCGCTTGGACTGCCTGTTTCCTCTGCCACGAGTCTGTGGCTTCCCAGCGTGGTCTTGGCCAGAGCTGCCCATGGGCACAGGGAAGATGACAGGGTGCCTGGGCCTGCTGCTGTGGGGGTGGGCACACAGTCTCATGTACACACGTGTGACACTCCGTGCAGGTGCCAGGGCCCTGGGAACAAACCGTCCATCCCTAGGCTGCCCCAGCCACTCTGGCCAGGGCCAGTGTGCGAAGCTGGCCTGGGGGGCCAGCCACTGCCACTGCTGCAAATGTTCCTGGGCACTGGGTCAGCCGCTGAGGGGGTCTCAGGGTGCAGGGCTGCGTGGCTGGGGGAAGCCATCCCTGAAGAGGTAGCTCGGGATGACGCTAAGGGCTGGCAGGTTGTGTGAGCAGAAGTGGGGGACAGCTGCCTGTGTGACACAGAGCAGAGGCTGGGCAAGGCGAGCAGTGGAGGCCTCAGAGTGAGGCTGAAGTGAAGGCCCTGGGTGGGGAGGATGGAGAACCTGAGGCTGCAGGGGCAGGGCCTGGACACTGTCCTGGAGCCCAGGAGACTGGCTGTGTGGGCTTCCGGGAGGGAGAGGCCTCAGTTACAGGTCCTACTCAGAGAAGACATGGGCCACACCTGTATGGGAGGGTCCCCCGGCCACCACCCCTGCCTCCCTCTGCCTCAAATCTGCTGGAATTTGAAACACGCAGACCAAGAAGTTGGGGTCACATCTCTGGGTGGCTGTTTGGTGTCAAAGTCTGGAATCTTCTAGAACTGGGCTTAAATTCTGGCCCTGCCTTAGGAATTTCATGACCTTGGGCAAGGTCTTCAACTTGTGCAGCACAGGGCCCTGGGGCAAGGCGGTAGAAGGTACTGGTGAAAGTCACGGACCCCATCACCACACAGAACCCAGAGGGAGGCCCAGGCTGGATCTGGCCTCCTGAATGGGCAAGGGGCGGGCGGCAGTGTGGAATGGCTCTGCTGAGTGTGAAGTGGGACAGCTAAGGGGACTTTGGGTGTGCTGGGGCTGGACCTGTGGGCCTAGGCCTTGAGATGTAGGCCGGGGAGACCCGGGCCCAGGGATGGTGGCAACGGATAGGGAAGTCCAGGGAGATTGCCGCTGTGAGTGGCCAGAACTGCCTGTGGGGACACCCAAAGGGGGTCTTGCAAGGGAGTCTGAGAAGAGGTGGCAGGAAGCAGGAGAGAAACCAGGAGGACACATGTTAATGGGCCGTTACCAGCTACCCTGGGCAGGCCTGGAGCGCGTGCTCAAGGGCGGGGACCACGAGAACTGGAGCACGTGGACTGGAGCAGTGCCGCTGGGAAAAACCCAGTAGAGGGGACAAGGCGGCGTCTAGAGGGTGACGGGGGCACACACAGAAAGGTGGCCCAGCGTGGAGGGCCCAAGACTGGCCCCGTCCCCTTAGGAAAGTCTGTGGGAGCTTCTGGGAGAATCTGGAGAGGCTCCCCAGTGCTCAGGGGGAGGCAAAATCAAAGCACTGTCAAGTCAGGACTTCCAGGCTGGGCTGCACCACTCCAAGTCCAGGCATGATTTCTGACTGCGGGTGGATTAAATCACAACTGGAACTGATGGCAAGGCCTGGGGGTGTTGCACCTGCAGTTTTCCCAGAGGCAGGGCCTGTCTTATTAACTCAGTCACCTACAGGCCAGGTGGGAGCAGGGGGCCGTTAGCGCCACCGTTTCTCTGCTTGGAGGGTGCTGACGGGAGCCAGGCTGCTTCCACACCTACCCCTCCCTGCCTCTGCACCTGTGCGTCCCCACAGATCGCCAGAGGTGACCCTGAGCCCTCCCCCTGCCTGGCGGGGCCAGCCCCTCACTCCTACACAAGGGTGTCCCAGCCAATCGCCACACTCCGTGGCAGCACCAGCTCTTGTTCCTCCTTTGCACAGCATGCAGGCGTGTTGTTCCCCCAGCAGTAACACGTGCACGCGCGCGCACACACACACACACACCCCTTCTCCTGACCACACCGCCCCCTCCAGCAAAACTCCTTGGAGTTGCCTGTTGTCGAGTGTCCAATTCCTCTCCTCCAACTCCTTCATCCCTTCCCATCAGACCCTGACACCCCCCATACCAACTGTCCTTGCCCAGGTCCCCCGACGACCTCCACACATTATCACCTCCTCACTTCTCAGCTCTCATCTCGGCTGCTGCGTCCGCAGCTGGTTTCCAGGTCACTGACCCTCTGGGCCTCCTCCCCGCTGGCCGCTCCTTCTGTGATTCCTCCTCTGGTTCCTCCTCCTCTTCGCCCCGCCAGCCCTGCCAAGCTCTGGCCACTGCTGCATGGGCTGTCCTGCGATGCCTCCATCCTTCCTCTCACCCACTCTGGCCACCTTGAACGCCACTGATAACCCTCCAGTGTGGATCTGCAGTCCACACCGCTCCTGGGACCCTTCCTCTGCTTGATGTCTAACTGGCATTTCAACTTCAGCAGATCCAAATTTAAGCCTGGCAGCCTCCTCCCCAAGTCTGCCTCCCCCAGGCATGACCCCCTGCTGCCCAGCCCCAGGAGGGGCGTCCTTGGGGCTGTGATGAGTGCAGATTGTGGCCTGACCTGCCTTTCTGGGGAAGCCCAGCTAACCTTGGGGGCTCAGACCAAACCCTGGGGGGCAGCCTCACTCTTCTCTCTCACACCTTACACCGAATCTGTCTTTTTTTTTTTTTTTTTTGAGACAGAGTCTTGCTTTGTTGCCCAGGCTAGAGTGAGTGCCGTGGCATCAGCCTAGCTCACAGCAACCTCAAACTCCTGGGCTCAAGCCATCCTGCTGCCTCAGCCTCCCGAGTGGCTGGGACTACAGGCATGCGCCACCATGCTCGGCTAATTTTTTTCTGTATATATTATTTGGCCAATTAATTTCTTTCTATTTATAGTAGAGACAGGGTCTCACTCAGGGTGGTTTCAAACTACTGACCTTGAGCAATCCTCCCACCTCGGCCTCCCAGAGTGCTAGGATTATAGGCGTGAGCCACCTCGCCCGGCCCGAATCTGTCTCAAGTCCCATTTTGGCTCTCCCTTCAAAAAACACCCAGAATCCAATCCCTTTTCACCACTGCCAGCTGCCTCTCACCTCCATGATGGCAGCAGCCTCCTCGCTGGCCTCCCTCCTTCACCTGCAGTCTAGTCACCAAGCAGCAGCCAGAGAGAGCCTTTTAAAGAGTGACCTTGTGGGGGCCTCGTGTGCAGTGGCCGTGAAGAGCAGCCTCCTCGGTAGTGCACACGGTCTGTTTTTTGTCTGCGTTGCCCTAAAGGACCTTAGAGACAACGTTTTCCAATTGACATTCATGTCTCTGACCTCATGCTGTCCTCAGTCTAGGCTCCAGGGCACCACGGCCAGGGTTTACGCTGGGCAAATTGTCATGTCTACCTGCACCAAGCTGCAAAACGAGAAGCATGTGATTGAGGCCCTATGCAAGGCCAAGTTCAAGGTCCCTGGTCACCAGAAGATCCACATCTCAAAGCAGGGGGGCTTTACCAAGTTTAATATGGATGAATATGAAGACATGGCGGCTGAGAGGTGGCTCATCCCAGATGGTTGTGGGGTCAAATGCATCCCCACTTGTGGCCCCCTGGACAAGTAGCAGGCCTCATGAGGGTGCTCATGAGGGCTTCCACTGTGCAGCCCCTCCTTACTCATGCCCCCCAATAAATCCTACTTCTTTTTTTGAGACAGAGTCTCACTTTATTGCCCAGGCTAGAGTGAGTGCCGTGGAGTCAGCCTAGCTCACAGCAACCTCAAACTCCTGGGCTCAAGCAATCCTGCTGCCTCAGCCTCCCAAGTAGCTGGGACTACAGGCATGTGCCACCATGCCCGGCTAATTTTTTCTTTATATATTAGTTGGCCAATTAATTTCTTTCTATTTATAGTAGAGATGGGGTCTCGCTCTTGCTCAGGCTGGTCTCGAATTCCTGAGCTCAAACGATCCGCCCACCTTGGCCTCCCAGAGAGCTAGGATTACAGGTGTGAGCCACCGCGCCCGGCCAAATCCTACTTCTTGTCCAAAAAAAAAAAAGTGGGACCAGACCACCCCCTGTTCACATTCTCCAATGACTCACACATTGCTCAGAGTGGAAGCCAAAGCCCATGGTGGCCCAAGAGGCACACATGCTCCACTTTCCCCTCCCCCTCGTCTCCTCGACCTCACTGCCTCCCACTCCTTCCCATGGTCACGGTGCTTCCAGGCACATTTGCACCACAAGACCTTTGCACCTGCTGTCCCGGCTGCCCAGAGTGTTCTTCCTGCAGACATCTGCATGCCTCATTCCCTCACCTCTGTCAAGACTGTTCAGGTGTTAGCTTCTTAAGGAGGCCTACCCTGACCACTCAATTTAAAACTCAGACCCCTCCATTTGCTCTTCCAATTCTCCTTACCTTATTTTTCTTCCATAACATTTATCACCTTCTAAACAACTATCTGAGTCACTTATTTATTATGTCTCCTGTCTGGTTCGTCCCACTAGCAGGTAAGCTCCTAGTCTGTCCTGTTTATAACCCGAGCGCTAAGGCAGCAGCACGTGGGCAGCCCTCAAGATGTATTAGCTGACGGCTCATTGGATTCTACCTAGCAGGGAAGCATCTGTCTCCTGCAGGTGGAAGGTTGTGCAGGGATCCCCATGTTTGCAGGGTCTCCCAGGTTGGGGCATAGCTGGCTGGGCACAGGCAGCAAGAGCCTGGCAGGCCCCACTGGTCCTCTATGGGTCCCGCCATCTATAACTGCTTAGGCCTCACTGGGACCCCTTCAGGCTCTGCCCTGGCATTGGGACTGCAGCCCAAGGGTGGCCCTACACCTGCACGCACGACTACGTATTTGTTGGAAGGGCGTGCGGGGCACTTTTTCCCTGGCTGGGACCCCCCTTACCCCAAGCATGGCTGCAGACATTCTCAAGGATACTGGAGTCCCAGATGTCCAGATATCAAGCCTCACCTGGAGCAGCTGCCCTCCAATCTCCAGACCTGGCTTTGTTCTTATCAACAACGTGGTGGAGTTGGCACGAGAGGGCATCGCCTGCTCCCACCTGCACTGTCCTTCCCCAGTGCAGCTGCAGTGGCTCCACACTGCTTCCTTGCCCCTGCACACACTGCCCTGGTGTGGCTTGTGTCACCTGCCTGGCAAATGCTTCTCCCTCTTTCAAGGCCACTGCCTCATGGGGTTCTCCAGGCCTTCTCCAAGTCGGTGCTCAGTGACTCCTCCACCAATACAAATGACAGGACCTGGGCCTGGGTGTTCTGCTCGTGAGCAACTCAAGGTCACTGGACAATCAGCCTGGAGCAGGTCCCCTGCACAGAGCAGTGAAGGAGCTCTAAGAGGGAGGTGGCCTTAGCGGGCTGGGCATCACTGCTGAGTGTGCCCTGTCCCCACCCTAGACCTCAACTCTGCTGACACTTGGGGCCAGGTCATTCTTTGCTTTAGGCCCTGTTCCATGCTGGTAGGAAGTTTAGCAGCAAACCTGGCCTCTACTCTCTAGGTGCCAGTAGCACCTTCTAGTTGTGACAACCAAAAAATGTCTCCAGACATTGCCAAGGGTCCTGGGAGGCAAAGTCACCCCCAGCTGCCCCAGAGACTCTCTTGGGGGCTCTAGTCTCCTTGTAATAGGGCAGGGGTGAGCCTCAACACATGCTAAATCAGCTGGATCTCAAAGAGGAAACCGGCTACAATGGCAGGCACAGCTTCCTGCCCACCAAAGTGAGGAGCAGAGAGGGTCCTCTCCTCAGCTGGTGGCTGAGTCCAGGGGTGGCAGCCGCAGCCAGGAAGGGACCAGAAATGTGAGTTTCCTGATCTGGGCCAGGGTCCAGGGTCTGACCCAGAGCCTGCGGGGCCTGAAGAGGGGGCGTAGGTGGGGGCTCTGCTGCCCCATCTGAGTGCCCATCAGTCCCTGTGGGTCTGGCGGCTGCCCGTCCTCTAGGCGACCTGAGGAGCAGGCGAGTCAGAGACTGGCCAGGAGCTGGGGACGCCTCCTGCTCTAGCACAAGGTGCAAACGACTTTGACAGAAGGCAGCTGCTCCAGCCACCAGCAGACGATGGAAATCACGCTCTCGCAGACAACCTCACTCAGTCCTCCCAGCAGCCCTGTGAGTCTGACATTTTATACCCCCTTTACAGAGATGGAAACGGAAGCACGAGGAAGTTAAATCCGTTCACTCTTTCAGAGCGATTTCCTGAATGGCAACTAGGACTTGCTCAAAGTCACTAGCCAGTGAGACAGTGCTGGGACCCTGGTGCTGCACCATCTGACCACAGAGACGCCCAGTGCCTCCATGAGCAATGAGGGGTGTCATCAAACAATGCTCCCTGGAGGTCCCACCACTGCCCCAAACAAGGCAGCTCTGCTACTACTTGTCCACAAACGATTATGCTTGGGGTAAAAAAAAAAAGGCTTTTCCTACTGACATTCTGAGAGTCTGAGCTTGGAAAAGGCAGGAACTTTGGAAATTCCTGCCCAAGCCTGGGCCCAGATTGCATCTCCCACTTCTATTGAGGTAGGTCACCCCATTCTGAGTGAGTCAGAAGTAGATTGATAGCCTGCCCGCTGGCCAGGGGCCCTGCCAACATTACAACAGTTTTCAGGAGCCCTCTGAGTCCCCAGCTTGGCTCCCCACATGCAGGCCCAGGCCTCTGCCACCTTCTGGGGACTAGTGATGAGCTGGAGCAGAGACCAGCAAGCTGCGTCCCCCCGAAAGCTGGCACGCCAGAGCCGTGGGGGACGTGCTATACCCCCAGGGCAGCCACTCAGAGGGCCTTTGAAACACAGACAGGATATATTTTAAAGTCACCTAGCATCGCCCTGTACACGTGCAACTGTATTTCCTAAGACCATCGACTAGGGGACACAATTTTGTTCAGACCCACTTACCTGCGGGGAAGGGAGAAAGGCCAGGCAAGGGGAGGCTGGCAGGTTGCCTGGCGTGGGGGTATCACCCAGCTGCGGGCAGAGCATAAGATCTTGCTCCCTTTTTCTGCCTCCAGAGCTGGCTCTGCAAAACCATGTGCAACTGCACTTTTGTGTAATTAAATCTCACTTTAAAGGCACCTGAGGAGACTTTTGGGGTCAAAAGACTTTGTGCTAAGTGAGTTTTTTTTTTCTTTTACATTTTACATTTTAATTTGGTTAATTGATCTTTAAAAAGTGGGGGCATACCTAAACTCGCCAACAGAAAAGTTAGCTGAGTTAGATTAAGTTGGTCAAATGCCCAACTGGCAGAGCTCTTACAATTTTATGTGAATTTCTCCCATCTGAGGGGGCTGGCGTTTGGGGGCAACTGTCGCAACACCGTGTCCCCGAGGGACTCAATGAGACTCAGGCTTGCGGGGAGGCTGCGGGAGCACTTGGCACCGGTGGGCATCTCCACAACAGGCTCTGGGGTCTCCCGCTGGAGGGAGGATCAAAGGTGGCTTCACTCAGAGAGGGGCTCACACTTCTGTGGCGCATGCGGGAGCTTCCCATTCAGAAATCTCCAAATCGATGCGCAACCAATACTGCCCCCCCACAACTAGCCACACATCGGAAGACGACACTTCTTTTCCAACCCGGCAGATCTCACGACGATAAACACCCTGAGTCACAAGCACGCGCAGCAGCCGGCCCCGCAGAGCGCTCCCCCTCCAGCGAGAGCTGTCTGGAGAGGCCCCTTCTCAGCAGCCCTGTCATTCCAGAGACCCACAAGCCACTGTCCCCTCTGGTGGTTCACTGGTGCCCCCACTCATCCCTCACCTCAGGAGTTGGGGTCAGAGTGAGACTCCCACAGAGAAGGCAGAGGCCAGACCCTGGCCATGTGCAGGCCACTCGCAGAGGTACCTGGCCGTGGTCCTGGTTGCCCAAGTGCCACTTACTAGGCTGCTACCACCAGCCTGGTGCAGCACCCAGCACCATCGGCCACCACTCCTGGCCCTCACGACAAGCCTGTGACACAGGTGACGGTGTCTCCATTTTACAAACAAGGAAGCAGATGCCAGGGCGGGTAAGTGCTTGGTTCAAGGGTACATGAACAGTGAGGGTGACAACGGCAGGTGGGAATGCAGGCCCCGATGGAGCACTTATTGTGCGCACCAAGTGGAGAACCGAGAGTGGCACCTGTGCCTCCTACCCCAGGCTTCTGCCCGGAAGCCACGTGCTGGAGAAAACTCAGGAAGGTGGAGGGACAGGTACCTCGGGTAGTGACAATTCTCGAGGTGCCCTTTGGACCCCACATGACAGTGTTTGCTGCTTTTCCTCAGGCCAGAGCCCTTTAAATAAACACAACCCACACATTCTTGTGTTTGTATAAAAGATATTTACTTCAATTATCACACCTAGGGTGCTAGTGAATAATAATAATACATGGTGTGAGTTTCATACAGTGATATTGCTTCTCCATATCATATAGGGACCGTTGTACAGTGCTGAGAACAAACATCGTATGGCTAACCAAAGACAGAAGGGACAGCGCCGAGCGGCCGACGGGTGCCTCCCCCACCCCCACGCCAGCCAGATCAACTTTGACTCTTAATGTTGAAAACAAATAGCAAGAAATAAAATGTTATTAGAGATGAGTCACAGCAACACAACAGAGGCTTCTCAAAAGCTATTTGTACAAAAATGACGCCTTTTTTCTTTTTTTTTCTTTTTGGTCAATTGGGGGGTCTCTGTGAGGATTTAAAAAAAAATCTGTGATTGTGAGTATTAACAAACGAGCTCTAAAAACATCTAAGACTTAGTGCGTTACAGAAAATATAAAATACTGCTAAAATGTAAGACACCACAATCCACTGGGGGGAGCTGAGCTTATTAAGAGCTGTCCGGAAGATTCGGCCACCCTGTGCGCGCGTCTTGTGCTGTTAGTAGTCTGGACAGGAGCGTGGCGCCACCCGCCCTCACGGCAAGTAGTTATTGCACAAACGCTAAGAGCTAGGTCTCTTACTCAATGGAAAGGGACGTGGGGAAAACCGCCTTTTTTTTCTCCATTTTCATTTTATAATAAGCTATTCTCAAATGCTTTAAGAATTTTGAATGAATTCTCACGTCTCCAAAATGCACAGCATTTTCTGAGGGGTCTCAGATGGGGGGGACATGAGACGCCCGTTTTCTCAGGGAAAGAGGTGGAAAATGGTTTGAGAGAGAGAGAGAGAGAGAAATGCATAGACTAATTAGAGAAAAATGAAAACCCTTTGGCGGGTTAGGGGCAGGTGTTTCATTGGAGGGCTTTCTTTCAAAGAGAACAAAATCAGGACCCCCCCAACAACGTCAGGGAAGGGGAGAAGTCATGGCCTGGAAGGAGGTGTTCTGCCGAGTGATTCAGGGGTCCGGTGGGTTCTTGGCCAGCGGAGCCAGCTGTCGGGCCCCACCTTGTGCAGGGCCCCTGCCTTGGCCTGGGGGAGCTTCCTTCTGCTGGGCCTGTGAGCTCAAGGCAGCCCCACCTCATCCTCACACTTGGTTAGCAAGCAACTGGATGTCTCACTGGCCATGCCACTAGCCACAGAAAGCTTTCTCCACATCCAACCTTCTTCCACATTTAACCACATTAAAAGGGAAAGGGGCTCCCCGCCCATGACCTCCCAGGTGAGTCCTCAAGCCACAGCCGGTACTAAGAAACACTGTTGCTTCAAAAGATGGTTTTGACCAACTTGGTATGCAAGGAAAACAACAACAACAACAACAACAACAAAAACCAACCAAAACATATCAACCCATGTGAACCTTGCAAGAAACACTCTCTCATTTGGACGTGACTGTCTGCACCAGGCCGCTGTGCCCTCTCTGACCAGGGCTCGCCACAACTTCATGAACCCAGAAGTCTTACCAGAGGCTCTAGGAGGCTTTGGGGAACTGAACTTGGCTTTTCTAAGTTTCCTCTGCAGCTCCTCACGAGAGTGGCCTTGAACCCGGCACTCCCTTCCATTGGCAGATTTTTGTTCATAAACTCTCTCGTGTAAAAAGTTAGACACATAGAGACCACCAGTTTTTGAGTGGCTACTCTGGAGACAAGTGTTTGACTCTGCTGGAGAAACCCCCTCTGCCCGCCAGACAAGTCCCCAGACGCTTCGGGTCTCTCGGGGAGGCGGGAGGGGAGGAGGCAGAGGACAGTAACCACTGGAGTGATAGCAAAAAGCATTTATAACAACAACAACACAAAACAATAATACACTCCTGATAAGTACTTAAATGATTAACCTAATAATAAATAGAAGAGGATAGAAATAATTTTTTTTTTTTCTCAAGGAAACATCCTTTTATAATTATCCTCATGCACGCTGGCAGGTCAGTAGCAGTTAGTCCATCTCAACAAGACAAGGTTAAGTGCTGGAAGGGATGGCTGTGGTCTCAGACACTCAGGAAGGGTCTCAGCTGTGGAATCACAAACACCCTCCACCCTGCCTCACTGGGCCAGCGCTTCCGGTCACAGCCCGGGGACGCCGCACGCCCAGCTCTGTGGTCAGTGACAGGCAGGCTGGGAGACTGAGGGGGTTGGGGGTGGCCTGTTTTCCCTTCGGTTCATGAACAAACGGAACTACAGTGAACATACTCATCCACAACCTGAATCGTCCTGGTCTAAAGCTTACTTTGAGTTCATTTGGTGTGCAATATGTTATCTTTTAAAAATGAAGAAAAATGATTTCTATTGCACAGAGCTTTTACACATAAGTCATCCATTTAAGTGCTTTCTGTTAAAAGCAAACTACACACACACACAAAAAAAAAAAGAAGAAGAAGAAGAAAAAGGGGAAAAAGGAATTATAAAACAAAAGCAGCTCCGCGCCACTTCAATGCGTCTTGCTGAATGGTGTCTTGTTTCACCGACGGAAGTCCCAAGGCTTCCGCACACACTGTGCTTCTGATTATTTCCATAGGGATGTAGCTGTGACATTGGGATATAAGGCACCTTTCCTTTCTGATCACAGAAAGCTTGATACATAGCATACAGCATATTTTGTGGTAGAAATTAAAGCCTAAACACTACAGAAATTACAGTAACGCAGACTACACTTAACAATTATTGAATAAACTAAAATGATCCATGAAAAATAACTCAAAGGCATTTTAAAAGTTTAATAACAGGGGAATGGGGAAGTGCACATTTATGCATAGCCTCATGTCTTTCTATCACCAGCCTTTTTTTTCCAGGATTTTTTCGCCTACAATGCCCAACTTTTAAAGTTAGCATTTTGGAGTAGACTAGGCGCTTTGGAAATGTCTTGTTAAAGCTAAATGTCACTTCATCCAAAAATGAAAACTCGAAATGATGCCACTGATGGCATGGACATGGTCGGTATCTTTGGAGGGGAGGTGGCGGTGGGTGAGGCCGGGGCAGGAGGGGCAGTTCCTGGGAGTGGGGCACACAGGACAAAGTCGCATTTCCTTCTACCCCCCTGGCCAGGAATGAGGTCGTCAGGGCATCAGGCCGTCAGGGGTCAGGAAGACTCTGGGCTGGGGCTCAGTTTACATTTGGCTTCCTGCACCCATCACCCCCTTCTCTTCTGTCCTGACGGACCCCGGGGGTCCTGGCCTTAGCTTCTAGCCCATCTCTAAGGATTTCACAGCCTGGATCTTTTATTAACTTTATTGGGAACTCATGTTCCCTTTCCCAGTAGTTTTCATCTACAAAAAAAGCAAAACCTGAAGGGAATGGAAATAGTATTGTCAAACTGGACCACTCTCTTAGTGTGCTGGCCAAATCAGCACTGAATGCACTGGGAGATGAAACCATATCACTTTAGAGTCCCAGGCCGCTACCTTACCACTTAGGGCACGAGCCCTGCCCTGGTGGTCACAAAGGCTTCCTTAATGTTGTCAAGGCCCAAATGAAACTGCAGAAGTGCTGGCAGGGATTTCTAAATGCGAGCTTTTCCTGGTAGATGCCCAAGTACACCATGACAGAACAAATCCTCAGGATGCCACTTCCAAATTCTCTCCCTCAGGCGAACACTTTGGCCACCAGAGTGGGTGGAGTTATCAAACCAGCAGCCCTAGGAGCCAGTTTTCTGCAGAACTGGATGGAAACTTGCAATATTCTTTGGGGGAGAAAGGGTCATGTGACTGCAGGCTGGAGAGAGCCAGCTACCTTTTTCTGTCCTTGAGATATTTGATGTCTGCAAAGGTGAATTTCCAGCAAAGCTGATCCCCAGTGCCAGATACAATTGACACTGGACAGCTACAGCGTACCCCAGTGCCAGGTAGGATCATGGGGACGCATCCTCATGTGGCCATGCTGAGACAGCCCAGGGCAAGCAAAATGGCTGCGATGGATCTTAACAGCTGAGCAGGAAAGCAAAGGCAGACCAAAGACAAGGCCCTCTGAGGCCTGAGACCGCCCCTCCCTGTTTGCAAAGGAAACAGCTGCTGGAGCTTTAAGAACAGGTGGAAGTCAAGAGAAAAATCCATGTGCCTTGCAGAGCACAGCTGTCTGTCCATGTTGTGCTCACAGAAGAGACAAAAAGCCTGCCCACCAGGCCAAGAGATGCTCACATGCGGTAGCTCTCCCACCCAGCTCTGAGCCCACATGCCTCACAGCGCTGTGGGGTATGGTTCTGAGTGACGTCACATGGCGAGCAGGCTAGTGAGGTAGAAGGGGATGATGAGGAGTGTGAAGATGAGGGAGGGCATCCAAGGAGGGATGGGCCCCCTCCCGAGGCGTGGTGGGAGCCAAGCCTCCAGCCTCAAGTACCGTAGCTAACAGCTCTCCCTGTACAGCTGGCCTGGAGGCCCCAGAAAGCTGGGCCTTGGAAGGACTGAGGGCAGACTTCAGATTTTACTGGCCTGCCGAGAAGCACACGTCATAGTGCATTTAAGGCAAAGGCCATTGTCCCTCAGCCCAGCAAGATCCAGTAAGTCACTATCACCACTTTGCTTTGTGCTAATCCCAGAGGGACGTGGGTATATTTCCCCAGGCTCCGCTGCTATTCTTCAGTGAGATCTGTTTTTCTAAAATCAGAGGAATGAGAAACATTGCATAGAATGTCAACAGAGTTCATCAATCACCCTTGTACAAAAGGACATGAGTTCAAGAGAAACAAAGAAATCCAGTCCAACTTTAGTCAGGAAGGCACCTGCCTGCGACTGAGCTCATCTGGTGACTCCTGTTCCCATCTCTCTTCAGGCACGACCGTGGCACATGGTCTTAGAATTGTTAGCCACTTCTCTGGATTACAGCACTAACTGCTTCTTGCTCAGTTTTCTCGTGAGCTGCATGCCTGACCTTAGCATTAGCCAAGAAGGCAGACGGGGTGTGTGAGAGTTTGCCATCTGGTCCTGGGGGGTGTCCACAGAGAGAGCACAGAGGAACACTCAGCCCAGAGTTCTGCTGCACTCTGGGCCTGGACCACTAACCAGTAGATCTGCACGGCCACGTCAGACAGGATGATTTTTAAGTGCAGAGGAAACAAAGACGCCGACAGGAAGGAAACTGGGCAGGGAAGCACTTGTGCTTTGGAAGGACAAGGGAACTGTTATCTTTGTCTCAATTACTTTCATAGACAGACAGCAGCGTGGTTTGATAGCCATCCTATGAGTCATGATCCTGGCATTTCTCAGAGACTTCTCCCAAGCCTGCCCCTGCAGGCTCTGATCCTGCCCCTGCAGACTCTGCCCTGGAGATGACCAAAGCCACCTCATGGGGTCATGCACCTCAGGCAGGGTGGCAAGGAGAACAGGGTTGAGCTACGCGGCCTTGATGAGCCTTTCTAAAGAAGACAGATCTGGTGAACAGAAACCACAGATATCTTGACGGATCCAGAAATTCAAGAGGAGAGGTTGGAGGTTACCTGGGAGCTAAGTGGGGACAGAAGACTCTCTTTTTTGGTTGAAAGTAAGCCACAGGTCTAGGACAGAACCCACATACCTGCCACCTCGGATACCATAAAGGAACGTGGGCAGGAACCAAGGGCCAAGAGGCTAAAAGTGAACACTGATTTTATGCTGAGCTTCCACTTAGCCTGCTAAGTAATGGCAAAAACCTTATGTTATGAACACTGCCTCCAATTAACAAAAAGAAGCCATTTCAAATGGTATAATGGAGCTTGTAATTAAGTGTTAGTGTTTTATATGGAACCGTTTCCCCCAGGGGAGAGGTACAAATCAGCTTTTTAAACTGATAGAGCGTAAAGAGGAGGAGGGTCGGCTGCCTGCTACTGCTTGGAACGCCAGCGGAAGGGAGACCACACCAAGAGGACACTGTTCAAGGCACTTGAATATTGCTTATCAAGATGAAAGATTAACCCTTAGACTCAGACTGAGGGGCCCAAAGAGGAGGGGGTGCGTCCCACTCCACAAGTTGCTGTGTTATTTAGTGGCAGCTCTTAGAAGTATTATAGACAGTGCTAGCTTAACACAAAAGATCATAAGGTTTGAATCTCAATTAAAAGAAAAATAAATAATAGAGGAAAAAATACAATCACAGAACTGCAAGCAAAATTTAACCAATTGATTGTATCGAGCACCCAGATGTAAGTCTGGCAAAAAAGACAGAATGGAAATCAACAATAACCTAGTTAAAAATTAAAATTAAAAAAAAATAACAAAAAATAACAAAAATGATTAAATTGCTTGGAAGGGCCAAAGTGGCTGTTTTAGACTGTTACTATTTGGCCACTAGGATGGAGAAATTTATATTTTTTCAATTTCCTCAGATTTAACACCTTTGTAAATAACAGTCATGCCTTTAAAACTAAAACACTAGCCTACTATTTCCTGTTAACTCCCTGCTTTTCATTCTTATGAAAATTTAGAGATTCATCATACATGATGACAAAAGTCCCTCGAGGTTTTCGTGGAGAGGACACCACAGTTCTGTCGGCGGCTCTGCTTCTCGCTGTCCTAAGGGTCACTGATGCAAACTCACTCTTCTGAATGCACCTGAATCGAGCCAGATGTGGATCCATTTCCCCTTAAGCTCCTCCATTTTGAATTATCTCCTCACTGAACCAGATTTCAAGTTCAGAAATGATGCAACCATCAAAAGACAAACAAACGGCCTGCCTCCCAGCCTCCTAGAGCCTTCTGAAAACTTCTCATTCATGAAAAGGCATTGTCTTTAGTGTAGTGACTCTTAAATTTGTGAAAACTTGAACTAAGTGCTGCAGTTGCAGGTTAAAAGACTGTAAATGAAATACATAATCTCTAAAACATCATGCAAGAAATGTGGTTGCACATCTTACAGTCAAAGTCCTACAAGTTAATTAATAACAAGCACACTGAGGTGTAATAGCGGGAGCATACCTTTAAAATTATAACTCCCTCCCACCCCCCCAAATCAAAAAAAGTAATATTAATTAAACTTAAGAAATAATGAATGCACCATTAAAATGTCATCCAAAGATGTTGACCTAAGACAAAGGTTTCAATGATACACAATACGGTCAAAAAGTTTTCAATCAGTAATATACAGTATGACAACTACATCTTGTAAATTATACCCAATACTGCCGGCAGTCTATCCCTCTAAAGAATATTTGCCCCTTTCATCCCTTCCTAACAATCAGATAATAAAATACAGCACCTATAAATAAGCAAAAAAAAAATATATATATATATATACCGAAATCATCTATTGTTAGTTTAAAGATATGGCAATAAAGGAGTCTAAATTAGCAAACTTGTAGAAGCCATAACTGATAAAACAGCTTATTGAAAAAAGGTGGCAGTAATGCACTCTATGTGTGCACAGGTACTTAAGAAAATACACAGACGTATAAAATTGCACACACACACGCACGCATACACTCATCCACCTCTATTTTCACGCATATACACATAGACAACAGGAGGAATCAGAGACAAGTTAGACTTCTGATTTGTACTTAGACTGCCTTAAACTGTGCATAAAAGAACTTTCTAAGAGGTGAACTGAATGCAGGGCAAATGGTCTGGCATGGAAGCGAAGAGCATCAACGATTTGGTGTGAGTTTGGGCCATCTCTATAGGGGTGGGAGGGGAGCTCAGACTGTCACCTTCTCTCTTCTGCAGGGAAGGAAGCTTCCCACAAATTCAAGAGTCATCAGTGCTTGTGGTGGGAAGAAAGGGGAAGAGAGAGTGCGCAAGAGCCCTGCCCAGGCCCAGGGAGCATCTTCCCCTGGGAGGGCTCAGTCCATCAGGTGCCCAGAAGAGTGGTGTGAGGTGGGGTGCCTTCTGTGCCAAGGAAAGACTTGTAGACTGCTGTCTACACAGAACCGCCCGCTGTGACCTTGCTGGCCTACTCTTTCCTCTTTGCTTTCAATGCTCACACCTGTGCAGACGAATGGACACAGATAGACACCATAAATTAAACAAAATGAACAGGTACATGCTACAGTTCTAACTTGTCTCCTAAACCTCCGAGATATGAGGTCTGATCAGCGTGCTCTGCGGTTAGAGGTTAAAAAGCAGATTATAAAATACCTAGATTCGGATCTTTTCTTTTTGTCCTGATTTGGCCTAGAATGGAGTGTATTAAACAAACTCTGGTCAGCAAAAGCCCAGAGTCAGTTAAAGCTATGGATCAATGTGCACTACATGTCAGGATTCTATTCACGTACAAGAAAACACTACATCAGCTACCACAAAATCAGATATTTTCCTGATGTGACTTTTCTTTTTGTTAAAAAATATGTGGAGTAAATGTGTTTTATTTTAATTCAAAGTTTCAAACGAGAAGATTCTTTTCTTGAAAATATTTAGGAATCCAAACTAGTGTGTTTAGAGTCGGTTTGACTGTGCAATCTCTTAGTGGCAACTGAACAGCTACAAAAACTTTCTTTTTTAATTTTTCTGAAAAATCCCCCCCCCTTTTTTTCCTGGTTTAAGAAGATAATAGTGTATTATCGCTCTGAAGCCATTAGATGGCAGATAAAAAGCCCCCTTTTAATATGTGGGTTTGAATTTTCTTTTAAAGCCCACACGAAAGAGGAGGGCGCAAGGCAAAGCTGTAAGAGTTATTCCAGAACCTGTGGAAATCACTTAGGGCAATAAAAAAAACACTTCAGGGTACAAAAAAGCTCGACTACACATTTCCGTTTTCTTCCTTGAAAACACGACATAGATTGGGCTTAATGCTCCTTTGTTTTCTATATGCACCTTGGCCTATGGCGATTTTGCCCTGTGGCCCGCAGGGCGTAAGTGCGCAACACGGTCCCGGCCGTGGAGTCGGCGCCCGCCCCGGCCCGGCTCGGCCCGGCTCGGCCCGGCTCGGCCAGACTCGGCCCAGCTCGGGCCAGATTCGGCTCGGCCCGGCTGGCGGGGCTGGCAGGGCGGGCGGCGCCTCTCAGAACTCCCATTCGATGGGTTCCTCCCGGCTGGCGGCCTTCTCCAGGCGGTGGATTATGCTGTTCAAGTTCGCGGCCTTCTTCTTCCTCAGGGGGTTGTCTCGCGAGTCCCTGGCGCCCGCCGCCTCGGGCAGGCCGAAGAGGCTCTGCAGCGAGCTGGGCCTGCGGGCGGCCGCGGGCGCGCTGGTGCTTGGCAAAGCGGAACTCCTCGGGGCGCCGTCCCGGGCCACGCCGGGGCCCTCCCCAGACGGGGCGGCTGAGGTAGCGGCGTCCTCTCCGGCCGCGAGTGCGGCGGGGTTTGGCAGGGGCCCCGGGCCGTCGGCGGGGCCCTCGGGCGGCGGCCGGGGCCGGCCCTCTTCGTCCGCGTCGTCTGGACCTGGGGTCCCCGAGGACGGCGGCTCGGCCTTCTCCGCGGGCCGCGGCGCGTCCTCCCTCTGCGCCTCGGCCGGTCCTCCCTGAGACTTGGCGGCGGCCGCGGGGCCGCCCGGCTCCTCAGCGTCGGCGGCACCCGGGCCGTCGGCGGCTTCCACGCCGGCCTCCACGCCATCGCAGCTGTCGCCCTCCGAGCTGGGCGCTGCCCGGCCGCTCCGGGCCGACGGCGAGTCGCTGGCGCCGGCCTGGCCCTGGCTCCCGGCCTGAATTTCTTCAATGAACAGTTCTCTGCGGATCCGAGACCTACGAGACAGAAGCGGCGAAAGCCTGTGAGGTGGCCGCTGCGCAAGGGCCGGCAAGAGGCCCCTTCCCTCCGTCGCGCTGCAAGCTCGCGCTCACACTCGTGTTCACACTCCCGCCCCAGCCTGGCTGCCCCTCTGCAGTCTGCAAGGGGCTCCCGCTGTGGCCAGACCCTGTGCATTTTCGTAACCTGTTCCTTGCTTGGAAGGCCATTCCCCTCTTCTCCACTAGGACAAAGCGCCAGCGGTACTCATTGAATGGGCACGCTTCCTCCATCCCATCCCATCTCGCCTCCAGCTAGACTGTGAAAGGCCAGCTCCCATTTAGTTTTTGGGCCTAGCATGGTGCCTGGTATACAGCAATAAATGCTAGCTGAATTCATAAATAGCTGCTTGATAACCACTGTGTCCTCCTCAGGACGTCGGAGAGAGAACTGATTATTGAACAGTGGCCAAAGTGAAAATCTTCAGCTTCCAGCTCTGAGCCACAGAAGTCAGGGGCTTGTGGTTCAGGCTAGGGTGGGATTCCACCAGATTGTGTATTTCCAAGCAATTCCCTCCTCTTAAGGGAGAAGACCAGGGAAAGGTCACTTGATCAAGCAGGTAGGAGACCAAATATGTGCTTTGACACGTCAAGTGAGTTTTAATGCAGCTGAGTTCAGCCTACAGTGGAAAATGCGCTCCAGTACTTTGCTGGGACACTGTACTCAGTATGGCATTCCCCATTGTGAAGCCATTAGTGTCACCATGAAAGGGCTCTTGTTAAGTCTGTTCCCAAGTTTCTCCTCCCATCGTGCGAAGAGTACTAAGGCTCAATCCCACCTCTCTACGTTTCTTCCTAAGGGCTGAAAAAGCCCCTGAGAATGTGCGGATCATTAGTGGAAAAGCATCTTCAGGTGAATTAGCACCAGCGCCAGGCCCAGTGTCTTGCAGAAACTGGGCTTGCAGAAAGCCTGGGGTAAGCAAACCATTTTCTGTAATATATATAACTCAAAGTTTTCTGAGTGCCTACTCTATGCCAGGTCCTATGCTGGCTGTGGAGACTCCGTGGGGAGAATTCTGCTGCAGTTTAGTCTATGACCTAGACTAGGTTATCTGAACCCTGGGGGTGGTGGTCAATCTGTTGCATAGTTATTTGCTTCCTGCATAGAGTGAGTTCTGGACCTTGTCCTGAAGATTTTTGAGCTCTAGTTCAGAAAGGTGAGGTGCTGAGGAGGCCCCCAGAAATTCCCAGGGGTAACACAAGACTTTCCTTCTACTCTGGGGCTTTGGGAGACTGGGAAATGGCAGCTCCCATGAACAGCTTCCTGGGCACTATGGTTTTCATGCCCCTTGGCAGTGAGAACGCCAGTTGGGGTGAACTCAGTCCTGCCCATCCCGGTTGGGGAGGTGGGAGGCTAAACAGGTAGTTAAGATTTGGTCCTAGTCAGGCCCAGAACAGAGTACAGGCTTTTTGGAACCAGTCAAACCTGGGTTGGAAACCTGGCTTTGCCACTTACTAGCTGTGCAACTTGGACAAGTTAACCTTTTTGAGCTTCAGTTTTCTTATCTGAAGAATGTAGAGAACAGGATCTTCCTTGCTGAGATGTTATTACCATTAAACAAAACGTTAACTGTGTAATATAGGGTACAAAGTGACACCCCCCAAAAGGGTCGCTATCCTTCCTGTCTTGCTGCCTTGTGTGTGGTGTGGTAAACACTAAGGCTGAGGAAAAGGGCTAGGTTGGGAAGGGACGCCTTTAGGCCTGGGACATGGGTTTCCATACTTGCCAGTGTGGTTGATGTGAGCAACAATTGTCTGTAAAATGGGGCCAGCAGTGCTGCACTCAGGTACAGATTGGAGGATTTTATAAGATGATACATTTATAAAATTCTTGGCTCAGTGCCTGTCAATACTATGTGCTCAATAGATATGGGACATCATCCCTCTTAGCTTAGATTTGCCTCCATGTTCAAAAGGAATGTTATCTTCTGGTTTAGAAAGATGAGATACCAGGAGCAGTTCTGGCTTTTAGGCAAGTCATTCAAGGCTCACAGAATGCCATGGCTTTTAGGGCTCAGAAAAGTTTCTGCTGGGTGAACCAGTTTTTCCAGGAGACCAGTGTCCTATGGCGTGATGTTCTGGCACTCTTGGCTGCATTCCTGAGCAAATGGTCAGCTTTGAGATACTTCTCATTCCCTTAAGGTGAAAGCATAAGAGGAAGAAAAGCTTTATTTTTTTGATGGGAGCAAAAATTGACCCCAGGTGTTATTCCCTGAGGGTTCCAGTGGGGCAAGAGAAAATGAAATCAACTTTTCCTGTTTAACCTCAGAGGAAAGAATGTAAAAAACTGCCTTCTTGGATAGGAATTTAACATATCCAGTGCATGGGTGCTGAGTGGTGAGTGTTAGTCCTTGTAGGCAGCTCTGAAGGGTATCAAGGCAAGTTGGTTGGTTCTAAGTATTTTAATGGAAGAACTAAAACCAAGGAGAGAGTGCTCAGTTTGAATCTCCACTCAGCACTTGACTTGCTGGGTGACCTTGGGCAAGTGACTTCAATTCTCTGAGCTTTATGCCAATTCTAAGTGACTCGATGCTCACTTCTCCTTTAACTTGTTTTGTGCCTTATAAGATTCTTCTCTAGTTCAATCCTTCTTCCTTTAAGAGCCTGCTCATTTCCTACCTCTTCCATATTTTTCTAGATGTCTGCAGCTGACATTAATCTCTGTCCTTGGTTTTCCTGTTAGTCTACCCTGCTTTGTTGTGGAGTTATATTTGAAAGAAAGCCTTTATTGAGCATCTACTCTGGACCTGGACCTGGGCTCATTTAATAAGTTTTGGGGTCCTATTGCTATTCTTCCTTTCTTCTCTTGCCCTGCTATCTTTACCAGGGGTGAATTTTGCTTGGGTTACATGCACCAAAGTCATCTCCACAGTGAATTACCATGTGATAAGCATTACCATGGCTGTCAGGAAACCAGCAAGATAAGTAACAGTAGCTAAGAAGCCCCAGGGAGTGTGTTCCAGCCAGGAGACAGTGATTGCCACTCAACTGAGGCGGGGTAGGGGTGCCTGGGGAAAAAGGTGGACCCAGCAGGACCAGGGGAAATGGTTTTGGAGACGTTTTGTGTAACTCGTAGCACCGATGCTCAGATACCCAGTAATCTAGAGCTACACATGCTTCTGTGTTATAGTAAGTTATACTCACATTAAAACGGACATAACTTTCAGGAGACTTGAAAGTGCACATTCTAATGCACTTTTGTCTAGAAAGTGAAAACGGGATTGCATAACTCCTGGCCAGAAGAAACTCCAGTAAACCTCTGCCCACATTTCCACCATTCATTCTCCTTCATTTCACTTATTACTCTTGAAGTTTCCTTCCATGTACAGGGAGCTCCATTATTCTAACTGCTGGTCTCCCTCTGCCTCTGATTTTATCAGATTGGTAGATCTGGGATGAATAAGCCAGTTGTGCTCAGCTCCTGGACTTTCTCTGTCCCTGTGGGAGTAAACAAATGGGGAGGCCTGCCTGGGGCCAGTCTGCCATCATGAGAAGTGCATGGTTCTGGGGTTTGGGTAGCAGGTACACTCAAGCTCTCTCACACTAAACTGCATCTCCTAACTTTGCCTTCACTGGCAATAAAGGTGTGATTTTAGCTCCCTTCTAATATTTTAAAATTTTCTAATTTATTCAGAACCTGGGTGATTTATTGGGTCCCTTTAGAAACTCCAGTAAAACTTATGGATGAGGGAGGGCCCAGTCAGAGATACAGCTCCCCTCTCCATGGGCTACACATGTGTGCGGTCACCTTGGTTTAACCAGAAGGACCTACCTGAGTTTCACTAAGCCCTAAAGAAAATGATGTTCTGATGAGAAGCAGCAACTAAGGCATTAATTTGGGAATTTCCATTAGGCTACTGGGATTCTTGGTTTCTGACAGTTGGGAGTATGGTTATAGCTATGACCAACAATTCATTATCCTTCAGAGGATTTCCATTATCTACTCCAGATGTTTCTTCCCAGTCAACTTTGTTCTACCAGAATGGCACCAGGCCTTTACCTGCCTAGGCAAGTTATTCCCTCTGAGTTTTATATTTTCCATGTGTAGAATGAACATAATAGTGTATCCCTTCTACAGTTGTGAGGAGCAAGTGATGTAACATTGTTTAAAACACTTGAGATCTAAGTGATACTCAAGAAATCTTCATTAACTCATGAACTTTCCCAAAATAAAGGGTCTTAAATGATTTATCAATTACAAAAGTAATCATTACTAATTTGGAAGGTGATACTGTAAAAGACCCCAAGAAACAAAAAAATCACTAGGAAATCAATGTTCATTACTGGGAACCACAGATGCCTATACTCTCCCTTATTAAATGGTGCAACCAAAAGGTGACTTTTTTTCCTGGTCCTGGTGGATGTGGATTGTCTCTAACTATGTGATGGTGACTGGAAGGCATTTGGCTCTACATCTTGGAGGTAAAAATTCCAATAAAACAACACGAAGAACCAATGAAACGACCAAACCCCTGATTCTTAGTCCCCAGAGCCTCATTCCCATGCGACATGGATGGCTCCTCTCCTCAGTACAGACTAGTCCCTTCCTGAGGGCCGCGGGCAAGGCTGTACCTGTAGTTGTGGAACCAGTTGATGACGGTGCTGGTTTTCAGGTTGAGCTGGGTGGCGAGGTCTTCGATGGTTTTTGGTGATGGGTATGGCTTTTGCTGATATGCTCGTTTCAGGGCTTCTTTTTCTTCTGGAGCCAGCACCACTCGGGGTTTCTTTAGCTGGTGCTGGGGCTGGGGGCTGGCGCCCTGGCTGTAGTCAGTGCCGACAGATGGGGGCTCGCAGGGCTGGCTGTCACTGACTGAGCTGTGCCGCCGCTTCATGTAGGCTGGGGAGGGAGAGACGTCAGACTGAGGTCAAGGCCCAGCTGTGAGATCAGCCCAAATCTCTGATCTCCACTAGCATGACACCACAGTGTCGCCTGTAGTGACCTTTGTGTAGAGAATCTCAGAACACTTGGACTAGGACCATTCCGTCACCTAGCACAAGCTCACCGAGGACCTGCTCTGATGGAATGTGAAGTCCCCACGTGTCCCTGTACAACTTAACAGTTCAGTGGGGGATGCAGAGAAGTATTCAGATGGATGCCCACGGTAGAAAACAATAGGGGAGAGGCCAGCAGGGGGGCTACAGAGGAGGCTTTGAGGGAGGGGGATTGAGGGAGGGTCCCTGAGGGAGGGAGGATGCTCAATTTGGCCTGGGGAATCTTCCCAGAAGAGATGATGTTTAAACTGAACCTTGAAGGGGAAGGACCAATTAACCAGAAAAAACGGGCAATGAGGTAGAAGATGGCAAGAGGCTGTTTAGAAAGTGGGAACAGTATGTGGAAAGCCAGAGACACAGAACAGCATGGTTAAAGCGTGCATGTGTGTGTGTGCGCATGCGTGTGTGTGCATGCGTGTGTGTGTGCACATGTGCACAGAGTGGGGTCACAGTGTTAGGAGCTGTCGTTAGACACGAAGCTGGAGAGACAGGCAGAGCCAGGGCAGGACAAAAAGCAATAGAATAAATGAAAATATTTTATTAAAGGAGCTCAGGAGGAGGGTCTGGGCTAGAGAGAAGAATGTGGGAACCACTAGGATAGAAACTGGCTGAAGTCAGTGATAGACGGTAAGCCTGGAAAGCCAGCACACAAGGGATGATCCCAGGGAGAAGCAGCCACGAAAGCTTCAGAGAGATGGGAAGAACACAGGGAACAACGTCATAGAAGGCACAAGGGAGTCTCAGGGAGCAGGTGGCCAAGAGAAAGGAGAGTGAAGAGGACCCAGGAAGTCCTTTGGATCCTAGTCGGAGACTGGGAGACCTGAGTGAACAGACCCAGGGTGCCGGCAGGCTGGAAGTGAATAGGAGGTGAGGAAGTGATGGTGAGTGTGATGCCTAACTGTAGAAGAAAAGCAAGAGACAGGATGGTTTCTAGAAGGGAAATCCTGGATGGTTTTAAAGATAAGAGCACTAGGTACGTTGGTGGGTTTTCTGAGTGGGCATGAAAATCCCGCTGGATGGGGCAGGACATGGGGTATGGAGGAAGGCAGTGACCCCAGGGCCTAAGTCTCAAGACAGAAAGTGACCAGGGGGCTGGTTGAAGATGAGGAGGGGTGGGGAAGTGGCTGGAGCAGGGCACAGGGCTTGGGAAGCATGTGGCTGGCCTGAGGGCTGGCCTAGAGGGACAGCAGAGTGCCTGAGGCTAGGGCAGGGGGCCTTAGAGGGAAAGAAGGGCACCTGAGGCCTGGGCTGGCTGGCTGTCTTTGTGCTGGGGATTGAGGTGTTCAGGGAGGCAGAGACAGGCTCGGAGTCTCAGCGTGTGGGGCCTGCCACTCTAGCTGTGCTTGGGTGGACTGGTGAGCCAGGGCAGGAGAATGCTGGTTCTCAGGTTCTGGGGTGTTCTTAGTGCTACACCTGCTCCTCTCTGCTGTGTGCCAGCAACTGCCAGCTGTGCTTCCAGTTAAACACCACTGACTTCCTTAGTAAATGAATCATTTATATGGATCTTTCTAGTGAGCTAGTTTGTAATATGGTCTGAAAATTCTTTAAAAGTTCTTTTAACTGATAGAAGATGAGAACTATTATTTCCTTCAAATGGCATGTCACTGAGCAGCAGTGTCATCATCAGCAGCTGCAGCTGACAGTTATCATTTAGTCCTGAAGAAACTGAAGCTCAGAGAGGTTAAATGATTCACTTGAGGTCACACAGCCAGTAAGTGACCGCACTGAGGTCTGATGTCAGTCTGCTGAGGGCAGTGCAGTCTGCCCTGCCAGATGGTGGCTAGTCCCCCTACGCCTGCCTGCCCTTCAGGGCTGCAGCTGTGAACATGCACTGAGACAGTGTCTGTGGGAGCCACAGCAAGCTAAGGAACCACAGCAGCGGCATTGACATTTGGGTCTCAAATGTCAAGGGAGAAGACTACTGATTGCCAGCATGCACCTAGCCACCAGGGCCAAGGCACTGGTGTGTGTGTGTGTGTCTGCCCATCACGTGTATGTCCATGTGTTTGTGAAGAGGTTCGTTCAAGGGCCATCTCATGAAAGGAACAGAAAAATGCAGGGCAGACTATGGTAGAGAAGAAGGTTTATAAGAAAGAAAGAAGTAAAGACAGAAGTAACAGATAAAGGATGAGAGCTAACAGGAGAAGAAATAAAAGCTCTATGGGAGAGCAAGAAGCATAGTGTACACATGGACATACAGTCTGGATGACCTGTTGCTGCATTTTTAATCTAGGCTAGACTGGGAGGGGGAGGGACATAATTTATGTTATAGGAATACAGGTTATTTTGAAAACTCTCATTTACTTAGCACTTATGTGTACAGTTGTTATACTAAGTATCTTCTTTCTACTCCTCCCAACCTGGAGAAGTTAGTATTACTATCCTCATTTTATAGATGAAATAACTTAGGTGAGGGAGTTACGTAACTATCTGGCCATTTTATCATTAGAAGTAGACAACGATTGAGAAGGTAAGTCTTCACAGAAAACTAGCACAGCATCCTGAGAGGCCAGCAAGGAATGACTGTGCAGCACTTGCCATCCCCCTCCCGCTGGTGTGCAGGGTCACTGCAAAGAGACTGGGCTGTGGGCACCGGTTGTCACGTCTGACAGGCTGGGTTGGCAGGTGACAACCTCTCTAGGGAGCAGCTCCCTAAAACACCCCCACTATCGGAGAGAAGGCAGTGCCTTCCCTTTGGGGACCTCGGCGGGAACAGTAACTCTTTTGTAACACAAGATGGCGCCCAGAGCCCATGTGGGGGGCAGAGTGGAGGCCTGGGAGATCCCTAAAGATGGATTTAGGGTCTGAGGTCCATTCTTCTGGCCCGGGATGAGAAATGCACCAGGGAGCGGTAAAGTCAGGACTGCCTCTCTCCTGACCCCCAGGTGCTGGGGGCAGCAGTGCCACCAGGCTTAAAGGGGCAGGGCTGCCTCTTGACAGTGCAGGAAACATTTAAAGTGCTTGGGTGAGTACTGATAATGGTGGACACTCAGCAGCAGATACACTGGGTTTATGACACTTTTGTTTATGTTTAACATTTCCCATAACAAGAAGGTGAAAAATCTTTTAGGGGGTGATGTGGCACTAGGCCTCTGAAGCTTGCAGCACTGCCTGGAGTTGCACAAGAGGCGTGGCCTGTGTCAGACCCATTGTCTACACACCCGAGGGCAGGCCAGGGCCCTTTGGAGCAGCTTTCAAGGGGTGGAAGGCCACTGCCTGGGTCCATGGCCAGTGGGCAGCAGCAGTGCCCTTGGATCCCCGTGTGGCGGGGCTCTTAGAACAAAGGCAGCGAATGTATACTTAAGAATGCCAGCTCTGAAGCCAGTCACCCTGAGTTCTGCTCCCTACTTATACCAGTTGTTGGAATCAGGGAGGTTCCATGAGTGCTTGAACCTCACCGTTACCAGATAAGGACACTGACATGGAGATACAGTTGGGTGCACTGAGTGGTCTCAGTACAGTGCCCAGAAAAGGGAAGTCTCCATTACTGCATAAGGGCCCAGGCCCACAGGTTCCTGGAGGATATGTCAGAGACCCTTGCTCCTTCTCCACCTCTTTTCCAGCTGGGTGGGAACATTGATGCTCAGCTGGAACCTCCTGGTGACCTGAGAGGACTAGCTCAGCTGCTCTGTGGGTGGGGCCAGGCTGAGCCACCCAAGTGCTTGTGGGACGCCTTAGTTAAGGGCCTCTGCTTTTGGTGATCAAGGGGGTGGTCACAGCTTCTTAGGGTCAGGCTAGCAGCTGTATCCAGTCTCCAAACCTAAGGGATTCAGTTCAGCCGCCCAGTGAGCTCATAGCACTGCAGGTGACCCGAGATCTGTGGGCCCCCCAGGGGCAGACTCCCTGAGGAGGACCAACACTGGGAACTGCAAACATGAGGCAAAGCGAACTCGACTTTCCACCACCTAGGTGCTGCCCCTTTGGGTTTTTTCCTGTGTTGATCCTACAGGCTGCAAGAAGGATGCTAATCAACATTCAAGATGGCATTTGGATGCATTTGGAGTTATTTCTCTGGTGAGGCTGTAACCCTAGAGGCTAGCAAACAACAGCAAGAGAGAGATCTGTTCTGGCAGGTATTTGCTCTGCCACTTTCCATGCTGGGTGACCTTGGTGGAGGCACCTAACCTCTCTGAACCTAAGTTTCCTGATCTACAAAATGCATTTCTTAATTCTCTCTCTAGTAAGATAACACATGAGAGCCTCTAGCACATAGTACATATGCAGTAAATGTCATAATACCCCACCCAGTCACCCAGAAGACAAAAGATAGTAACCAAATGAACCAATACCCAGTGCTGTGCTGTATTCTCTTTGGTTAAAAGCACTCCCAATGCTAAAAGAAAATCTTTAGATTCAGTCTGCCAGAAGGAAAAAGTCACAGATCTTCCCAGTCCTCTTAGGTACTCATTAGCTGATGATTGTCAAAACCTCTTTTGTCCTGTCTTACTGTCCTTGGTCATGGGTCAGTCCCTCCTCAGCTGTGTGTGAAGGATTGAAAAGAAACAGACGGTTTGTAAATAAGAAAGCAGTTTGTGGGGCAGAGTGGGGAGAAGGTACCTTTCTTCTCCATCCGTTTCATGTCCATCAGCTTCTCCACATTGTTGGGGTCATTCAGCCATAGCTGCATCCGGACAAAGGGCTCCCGTCCCTTCAGACTGAGCTTATGCCAGGGCTTCGGGCGGGCAAGGAGGTCAGAGACGGAGCCTTGGGTGAGCCCTAAGATGGTCTCCCCAAATAAGCGCTGACCTAGAGAGAAAACAAAATGGAGATGGGGGGTCACCAAGAGCCGGGGATCTGAGACAAGACTGTCAAGATTAATGCCTGTAATCCTAGCACTCTGGGAGGCCAAGGTGGGAGGATTGCTCGAGCTCAGGAGTTCAAGACCAGCCTGAGCAAGAGTGAGACCCCGTCTCTACTATAAATAGAAAGAAATTAGTCACACAACTAAAAATAGAAAAAATTAGCTGGGCACGGTGGTGCGTGCCTGTAGCCCCAGCTACCTGGGAGGCTGAGGCAGGAGGATCGCTTGAGCCCAGGAGTTTGAGGTTGCAGTGAGCTAGGCTGACGCCATGGCACTCTAGCCCAGGCAAGAGAGTGAGACTCTGTCTCAAAAAAAAAAAAAAAAAAAGTCAAAGTTAAAATCAGACACAGGAGTTTAAAGGCCCAGAGTCAGGCTAGCTGGGTCTGGCTTAGAGCAAGCGCTTTGCAGAAACAGTCCTTCAACCAGACTTCTACCAACCTCCACTGGCAAGGGAATTGGTACTGCTCGTGCTTATACACAACAAATGATGTTTCTCTCCAAAGCCTTCAGGCTTTGGGTGAACTGAGACCTGCATATACTTGTAGCATATCTCAGAGGCAGTAAAATCCCTAAACCCAAGCTCAGGAGGCCAAGTAGCAACAGGAGACCTTTCTTGTACAACCTCAAACCAGGGGGGCTGTCTGCATCTCCTTTCACAATTAGCAAGGTCATCAGGTCTTGCTGAGAAAACAGGGCACTTGACCCAGGGGCACAGCAGGGAAGAGGAGGAGAGGGCTCCTCAGCTCTGTGTGTTTGAAAGGCAGGCCACTGCCAATTCGAGTGCTGCAAGCTTCAGAGGCCTGGTGCCACATCACCCCCTAAAAGATTTTTCATCTGCTCCTGCAGTCTAAGCTGCCTTTGCTAAATGTGGCTCAAAGTGGATCAAAACCCCTTCCTGATAAGCTTTTCTTCTCCTAGGCAGGGGTGGGCAGCCGGCTTCACAGGCTGACCAGAGGGCATTTCGCTCTGGAGAGCACAGCAGCATTAGGTTGGCCATGTTTGTCAGGGGCTTAAAAAGAAAGGTTCACTTCCCTGAGAGCCATTCAGCTGCCAGTTAAGAGGGCCACCACTTTTAAAGATACAAATTAGAATCAGTCATAACCTGACTGACCTGACAGGAGAACTAGCTAGAATAAGCAGGACTTACTAGGTGGAAATAGAGGTTGGGATCAGAGAAGCCAGCGTTTGGTACCATAAAGCGCACAGAACAGGGAAACCCAGGGCAGGGAGCAGCTCTCCCCCTCAGTGGCAGGGGGACCAGTGGACTGGCCTGTTTCTTGGCTCACGTGCTCCACTGGTGACAAGGAAACACCCCACCTGTGTTCCCAGGGAAGCTGTAGAAGGCCGTGACATAACTGGCTTGTAAAAAAGCAGGCATCGGCCAGGTGCGGTGGCTCACACCTGTAATCCTAGCACTCTGGGAGGCCGAGACGGGTGGATTGTTTGAGGTCAGGAGTTCGAAACCAGCCTGAGCAAGAGTGAGACCCCGTCTCTACTATAAATGGAAACAAATTAATTGGGCAACTAATATATATAGAAAAAATTAGCCAGGCATGGTGGCGCGTGCCTGTAGTCCCAGCTACTTGGGAGGCTGAGGCAGTAGTATTGCTTGAGCCCAGGAGTTTGAGGTTGCTGTGAGCTAGGCTGATGCCACGGCACTCACTCTAGCCTGGGCAACAAAGTGAGATTCTGTCTCAAAAACAAAAACAAAACAAAACAAAAAAACCCAAAAAACCCAAAAAACAAAACAAAACAAAAAGCAGGCATCCATGTAAAAGTTTACCGTGTATAAAGCTTCAGATTGGAGAAATTAATTTTTTTGGTATCAGTCATTTTAACTTAAAGATACATTTACCGATTTTGTAAACCTGTGGTTTCCCTGCTTTCCAAACTCTTAGTTTAGCCTATAAATGACCCAAGTCCTTACTAGTTTTCTGTTGTGGTTGTTTTAAATAAATTTTACTTAATTCCAACCTGGCAAACTAATCTTTTTTTACTTCAAGGAGCTCCTTATGCTCAGGAAAGCAACATATATGAACAGCTAGTTACTATTACTTGCCACAATCCCAGCTGTATGGGAGGAAAAATCAAGTGATTATTATTGGAAATTTATGTATATTACTAGCTGTGGCTCTTAGTTGTTTTTCGGTTACAGATCTATTTGAGAAACTGAAGAAAGCTATAGACCCTCACCCAGCAAAACCATCAACTAAACAACAGTGGAGACATGCACGGTAAAGCCAAGGATGAGATTTCATTGTTCATAATCTCTTAAACTGCAATCTTGCAACTTATCAGTGTTTAAAATGAGAATTTTCTTTGGCTGATTCTCAACATTTACATGAAATGGCACTTGCTATAATGGAGTGGGCAGCAATAATGTATCCGGCCTGCTTCCTTGGACTTGTGACAAGACTGTAAAGTAGAGATGCCTCAAGTCTAGGAATCCCTGCACATGTCAATAATTGATGAACATATGGTACTTAGCTGTTTTTAAAAATCAACAGCCACATTTTTATGAATTAACTTTGTTACAAATGTTCTCAGTTGGTATTACTTTTTCTCTTGTTCTGTTTTGTACAATGCATTGTCCAGAGAGTGAGTTAGAAGGCCTCAACTGGACAAGTTGGTCTAACCCGAAGGGTGTCAGGTCACTGGCAAACTTTACTGGAACTCAGCTGTTCCCTTTTCTTCTCATCTCTGGGAGAAACAAGACACACAAGGCCTCCCTGAAGGTGATGGACAAATCCCAGCCACTCTCTGGGGTTGTCTTAGCATGCACTGCAGAGAAGCCTGCCGCTCCTTTCCCTGACTTTCATACCTGGGAGATGAGAAGGACACAGGGTTTGGGGAGTGGCTGCTTCCATTCTCTGTGTGCTTAAACCAGAAGAACCCTGCCTGGTCAATTCCACAGCACAGGAGCACAGTGGTTTAAAATGATAAAACGCCCTAATATTCTTACAGCCACAGCTACTGACCAGCAGTGACACAGCCCTCAGAGAGCCACCTTAGGTCTGACGCACAGGGGCAGGGGTGATGAACTTGGTTTTCGAGGGCTGCCCAACCCAGTGGAGGGGAAGGAGAATGGAAGTGGCTTTTTGGGACAGTGGGACAGCAACAATAATAGACTATATTTAGCTGCCAGGCACAGTGCTGGGAATTGCTGCTACCCACGACCCTAAGGCAGCATTTCTGATCTAGTTTGGCTGAGGGGATCAGAGTAGAAGTGGCTTGCCTGGCATCATAGACAAAAGCTCTCACACAGAGCCATCCGGATGCATTGGGCTGATGTTGATCTTGCCCAGCTCTGGTGCCTACTGAGGATCTGGGACTCTCCTGGGCGTGTCTCAATAAAGACAGTGTGAGGGGCTCGCCCGAGTCTGCCCTGACCTGCACGCACATCTTCCAAGGGGGCTCAGTGGGGGCCCGGTGGGGGCGGAGCAGGGGCTGACCGCAGAATCACAGCACCCTTATGGGCCCCTCAGTGTTCGCAGCTATGGAACATCTCGTGTTCTTAGCGGCAGCTTATGAAAGTTTAAACCCTTGGGCTGCCTCAGCCCAAGGCCTTTGCCTGCTGTTCCTGAGAACTCAAACAGGGAGCACCTTGCTGCCTTCTGACTTGGCATTTGAGACAAGCACCTACCGAGGTTGTTGTCTGTCAGCACCTCCTTGACCCTCTTGGTTATGCCGTAGGTGTCCAGCTCTGGAGACATGGCTACCAGTTCTTGGATGCTGAGGGCTGAGTGTCCCGAGAGAGGCAGTGGGGTTGCGGGCTGGGAGTCCGGTGCTGGCGGGTCGCTGGGTTCTGGAGGCTTCCCATCCTTACTGGTGTCGATGGGCGGACAGGGCTGCTGGACCAGCTCAGTCAGACTCTTCACTGACTCGCTGGAACTCATTGGGGACTCGGGGGCAGGGCTGCAGCTGGCGGAGGTCTTTGGAGTGCTTTCTGTAATTAAAGCACACAAAAAACCATGCCTGAAAATAGTTGTCTTGCACCATATACATCAACTCTTCTTATCTAGGAAATACTAATTAAATGCTCTGTACGAGGAGTGTACAGTATGGTATTCTATGGATCTTAATGAATTGTTCCATAGTTTTTGACTGAGAGTAACCTCTAATTTTCTGTATTAAAACCCAAAAATAACATCAATAGAAGAAAAACTAGGGGTTTAAATGAGAGATTTATGAAGGCTTAATATAAGGGCATTCTGCTAAAAAATATCTGTCATATTAATCATGTGTTATCACTGTTATGATTTCTAATGAAATGCTGTAATTCTCTAATTCTCTAATTCTTGGCTAGATTATAACTCACAAGGTTATTTTGTCCATATTTTCCAGAACAAAAGAATGGACAGGTTATTTTAAACAAAGAGCTGCCCATGATGTGTGGTCACTACAGTTACGAAGATTCTTAATTAAAGGGAAACCTAAGGCCTCAGCTGCTGGCCCCATGGTGGCTCAGGGCTGGGTCTCAGGATCCCAGGTTGGTTTTTACTGTGACTCACAGGGGGCTCCATAGTACCCTACTCTAGAGGACGATGGAGGGAGCCAAACAGAGGCAGAGCACCTGCTCTACTCTTCGGCTCATCCATTTAGAGTTCTGCACTGAACTGCTTGCTTCTGAAAACCAAGCTTTTTGTTTGTCTATACCATGCTGTAACCAACACCAGAAGCAATTGGGTCAATGTGGACAAATGGGTCCACACTTTTTTTCTTAAGAAGGGCCTCTGCCTGGCTGGTGTCACTGCAGGTGCCCAATGGGAAATGCCACCCTGTGCTCCCTTCCTGAGTCCCTTCTGGCCTCTCTGCTAGCAGCACTCATAAAACCTGACAAGATAGGCTTGATTCCAGTTTGGGGACATCTATAATAAAATCTTTGGCCATTTGCAAATACAGAGAAAGACTGTCCAGGAGGAAAATGTGAAGTGACTTAGCACCAAGGTCCTACCCACAAGGCAAAATCTGCCTTTGGTCCAGCTCAGTGTCTTGGCACAATCTCTCTCCCCCATCCCACCAAGGCCGACATATGGTAAGACCCCGCAGTGCCATGTCGTGCATGTCACAGAGGGCAGGGTAGGGTCTTCCTCTTGCCGCTTCTCCATAGAAGGGGTCACTCCGTCAATGTCAGCACATGTAGCAGGTACCCTAAAATACTTGGTACCTGACTATAAAGTAAATGTAACACCCAGTAGGAACTTAATTTCAATTTACCATGTAACATTTTATATCCAGGATAACAATCTATTGACAACATATCCCAAATACAAGGAGTATCTTGTATTAATACCCAGAAAGAGCAAAACCCCAAATAAAATAATGGCACTTTAAGTGATAAACCTGTTTATTGTCCTGAACTGGTACAAAGTTCCACCATCACATAAAGCTGTGTCCTCAACCTAGGAAATCAGGTTAAAAAAAAAAAAAAACTCAAACTGGTTTGTGAAAGATGTAAAAGACATAGACATAAAAGGCAGAAGTGGTCTATATAAATCTTTAAGGCAATACAAATCCTACAAATCGGATTTCTTCTCTCTGCTCACCCCCAGGTCACCATACAACTGGATATAAAACCCAGCAAATGTTATTTTTGTATCCGAAGCAGCAAAAGGATTGTACTGTAAATTCGCCCTGATTCACCCATGCGAGGGACCAATTTGGCAGATCATCCATCTTGCTCACTGTATACTGTCAAGGATGGCATGAATTCCCCACATGATAAACAGATTCCTTCTAAGGTTTGTGTCCTTTAACCCACAGCAAGGTCAAAATCATGGCTGCCTGGCTAATAAACCGCACGGCACCGGCTGCTGTAACGCCTCCCTGTTTTGTTCTGGGTGTCAGTGGAGGCAGATCTCGCCCAGGATCTGAGCGGCCGTGTAGTTCTCTCCATGAGCCACTCACATGTATTTTTGCCACGATGAACCCCTGTGAGAACTAAACAGGCGCTCACCACCTATTACCAGTGTCCCTCTGTGTTCCCGACCCTGACTACAGACAAAAGCAGAATCCCTGAGAGCAAAACCCTTGTCTGGGCCCTGAAACATACAGGCATGTGGAAGTGACACACTGCAGCTAGTTGCTGGAACTGCCTCGTATCTGCTTCTCCACTCTCAGCCTGAGTCTGAAATGCAGAGAGCAACTGGAAGCTGAGCACTCTTCCCAGAGACAATTTCCTTACCAGCAGACACGCATGCACAGATAGATGTGCCTGTGGTCTCAAGTCTCAGAAAGCAGGATCGGGCCCACGGTTTTTGGACAGGCATATACACATGCAACAGTAAATGGGACCTGGTGGAGACACCATGAATCCTCACGCTCAGAACACCGTGTTGGAAAGAAAGTCATTCTTTAGACAGCTATTTCCAGGAAGCACCACAGCCCCAGTGGCAGGGCCAGCATGACAAAACCAAACCTGTTAGCACAACAGCCCTGTTGGGGTGGCCAGGGTGGGGGGACCATCAGTGCAGGGGGGACAGTTGGTTGCTGATACGGCTCATCATCTAGACAGAACAAGAAAGTGGTCAACGGAGAAGAAACATTGCTTTTTCTTGTCCAAAAATTAGCAAATGGAGCTCTTTGATTAAAATAATACTTGTTCAAAGAACAAGGCTTTGCTCCCTTCTATATAATTAAAAATAATTTTAAAAAGAGTCCTGAGGCCGGGCGCGGTGGCTCACGCCTGTAATCCTAGCACTCTGGGAGGCCGAGGCGGGCAGATTGCTCAAGGTCAGGAGTTCAAAACCAGCCTGAGCGAGACCCCATCTCTACTATAAAAAATAGAAATAAATTAATTGGCCAACTAATATATATATATATATATAAAAAAAATTAGCCGGGCATGGTGGCGCATGCCTGTAGTCCCAGCTACTCGGGAGGCTGAGGCAGGAGGATCGCTTGAGCCCAGGAGTTTGAGGTTGCTGTGAGCTAGGCTGACGCCATGGCACTCACTCTAGCCTGGGAAACAAAGCAAGACTCTGT
>VSMD01111597.1:0-11085 GCA_008750895.1 Mirza zaza | reverse complement strand
GAAGAGAGAGAAGTGTATGAATAGTTTTTGTTTTGTTTTTTTCTTTTTACTTTGGTGATCTGGGTGGCACATATTGCTCTTTGCCATTACGTCGAGTCACTCCCTGAGGTATAGCCCTATGGCTAAACTGGCGTCTCTGTTCCCTGATTTTTCCAGCTGCTCCCCTGGGAATGGTATTGCCTCGGAAGCCAGAATAATCCTTACTAGCCCTTGCTTCTGGCTTCTCATGTGGTTTCTCAACAGACTTCTCAGGAGCTCCATTCTCTTCATTTTTGGTGGGAGACACTACATTGGAGCGAAGTTCCCGTAGTGGCTGCACAAGAACCGAAGATGGCTCTTTAGGAGGCTTCTGGCACACTTCAGCATAACTTAACTTTCGGGGTTCCTTTGAAGTGATAAGAAACAAAAAATAATTTATAGCACACATTCTGTAAATAATAAAGTACAAAAAAGATCATGTTAACCACAAGAAAACCATAGGTTATTTTCTAGGAAAGGCCAATAGACACTCTCACATACACTGCAATTAGAATGTACTGGGTACAATCTATATATATATGTGTGTGTGTTAAAAATAATAAGAAGCCTTAGCAATTTATTTATGATGCAATAACTTCACTAGATGAATTTATCTGAAGGATGTTCATATTAACATCATCTAGTGACAAAAGTAATGCAAACAACCTAAATGCCTAAGAAAGAGGGATAAATTAGCCATATAATGAAATAAAATGGTTCCACCCTCTTTCCTTGCCATAAAAAATCCTGAGAGTGAATCCATAAGAATTGCAGAAGGGCAGGCAGAATATTAATAGAAAACTAATAAAAAGTCTTAATTACCTCAACTGAAACAGGTAGAATGTTATGAGAATAAAGCACAAGTGTTTAGCACTGATTCTAGAACATAGTAAGCATTCAAGTGGTAGCTGCTTTTTTAAAATTATTATTTCTGTCATTATTAAATAAGACAGTTTCAACTAATAAAAAGCTATACTAACATCATACTAGTTACATCACTAAACGGATTATAAGTAAATTTTGTGGGGTTTTTTTCCCTGCTTTTCTGTATCTTCCCAATTATAAAATTATGAAACAATTCTGGAACTTGAATGCAAGTGGGAGTAACCTCTCAGTGGCCACTCATAGATTTGTTAAGTGTCACATGTATCTGTGGTCCCCAACCACTGGGCCATGGACCGGTACTGGTATGTGGCGTGTTAGGAACCAGGCCACATAGAAGGTGAGCCACAGGCAAGTGAGAAGCTTTTATTTACAGCTGCTCCCCATTGCTCGCATCACCACATAAGCTACGCCTCCTGTCAGATGAGCAGGAGCATTAGATTCTCATAGGAGTGCAAACCCTCCTGAAATTGCGCACATGAAGGGTCTAGGTTTTGCGTTCCCTATCATTCCTTATGAGAATCTAATGCTTCATGATCTGAGGTGGAGCTGAGCTGGTGATGCTAGCACTGGAGAGTGGCTAGAAAAACAGATTATTATTGCATTTGAATCAACCTGAAACCACCCCTATTCCCGTCCTTGGAAAAACTGTCTTCCATGAAACTGTCCCTGGTGCCAAAAAAGTTGGGGACTGCTGATATATACAAAGAAAAGAATTTCAAGAGGCTCAAGGCCTTGTTGTGCTATCCAAAAATGATAAATTCATCATAACTTGGAAAACAAAGAAGCTTCACTTTATTATAATATGATCAGGCAAAAAAAAATAATCAAAAGAAATGGAATGGGCTGGGAGCGGAGGCTCACGCCTGTAATCCTAGCACTCTGGGAGGCCGAGGCAGGAGGATTGCTCCAGGTCAGGAGTTTAAAACCAGCCTGAGCAAGAGTGAGACCCCGTCTCTACTATAAATAGAAAGAAATTAATTGGCCTACTAATATATATACAGAAAAAATTAGCCGGGCATGGTGGCACGTGCCTGTAGTCCCAGCTACTTGGGAGGCAGAGGCAGGAGGATTGCTTGAGCCCAGGAGTTTGATGTTGCTATGAGCTAGGCTGACGCCACGGCACTCACTCTAGCCTGGACAACAAAGTGAGACTGTGTCTCAAAAAATAAATAAATAAAAAGAAATGGAATGAATGGTAAATTCTTCACTCCCTCAACATAACATAAAAGTTCCCATCTCTTTGCTGTGATCTTAAAACTCTTACAGTTTCCTTCCGATGCAGGCAGCTTCAATTTGGGCTACTTCCAAATGAATATGCCTTAACAAAGTGGTATGTGAAAAAAATAATTTACTATCTAATGTATTATATTTTTTCTCACATAAATAAAACTCTTCAAGTTACCTGTAAGGACACAGCTACAGCTGCATTTATGTTACTATTACATGGTGAAGCAGTATTTGCCCTTGATGGCTTCGCAGTAGTTGGGGAAGAAACTGGTATAGTTATCTCGTTGAGAACATCCTTCTGAACAGTAGAATCCTCTATTAAATCCTTTTCTTGCTGAGTTGTGCTAAGAAAAAAGAGCTTCACATTAGACTCAGAATAGCAAGCAAACAGTTAAGCAACTGAACAGAAGAAAAAGTAATTTACTGTTGAAGTCTTCTACACTGAAACTTGTACCTTAATGCAGGAAGCTCAGCTGCACATGGAGGACTGGTACTCATACTGAGCTGCTGGGCAGAAGTGCAGTCTGTCTGCTCATCTTCTGCAGGCACTGGGCAACTAACTCTCAGCTCTTCACTATCCTTAAAGTAAAAAGATATTTCAAATTACACTCAGACATTTTTCCAAATAAGATATACAAATGGCCAATAAACACATGAGAAGACGATCAACGTCATTAGTTATTAGAGAAATAAAAATCTAAACCACAGTGAGACCAGGTGTGGTGGCTCACACCTGTAATCCTAGCACTTTGGGAAGCTGAGGTAAAAGGATCCTTTGAAGTCAGGGGTTCGAGACCAGCCTGAGCAAAAGCGAGACCCCATCTCTACAAAAAATAGAAAAATTACCCAGGTGTGGTAGCACACAGCTACTTGGGAGACTAAGGCAGGACAATTGCTTGAGCCCAAGAGTTTGAGGTTGCAGTGAGCTATGATGATGACTCTGTACGCTAGCCCAGGGACAGAATGATACCTTGTCTCAAACAAAACAAAAGAAAACCAAAAAACCACTTCATATCCACTAGCATGGTTTTAATAAAAAAGACAAGACATTAACAAATGCTGGTGAAAATATGGACCTATTGGAATTGTCATACATTGAGGGTGGCAATATAAAATGATGCATTTCTTTAGAAAAAAATCTGGCAGTTCCTTAAAGTTTAATAAATATGGAGTTACCATATGTCCTAGCAATTCCACTCCTAGGCACGTAACCAAGAGAAATAGAACCATGTCTATAAAAAAACTTTCACACAAATGTTCATAATAGCATTATTCATAATAGCCAAAAGTGGAAACAACCCAAATGTCCATCAACTGGTGAATGGATAAACAAAATGTAGTATATCCAAATAATGGAATATTATTTGGCAATAAAAGAAATGGAGTACTGATACACACTTCAACATGGATGAACCTTGAAGATATTGTGCTAAGTAAAATGAGCCAGTCACAGAAAGACAAATACTATATGATTCCACTTATATGGAGTATGTAGAATAGTCATTTGACACAATCAAAAAGTAGAATACTGGTTGCCTGGGGCTTAAGGAAAGGGGGAAAGAGGAGTTGCAATTTAATGTGTACTAATCTTGCAATTAGTATTGCAAGATAAAGAGTTATAGAGATTATTTGCACAACAATGTGAATGTACTTAACACTACTAAACTATACACACCTAAAATGTTAATATGGGATATGTTATGTTGTGTGCATTTATCACAATTAAAAAAGAAAGAGTTCTAGAAATCAAAACTGACTGATGAGATAAATTTTTCAATAGGTTTAGAAGATAATGTTCAGGTAAACTTTGCAGAAAATACATATAAGAAACATCAAAATTAAGAAAACTCAAAAAAAGAAAAATAGAAGATGTTTTTTTGAGACAGAGTCTCACTCTGTTGCCCCGGATAGAGTGCCATGGCATCAGCCTAGCTCACAATGACCTCAAACTCCTGGGCTCAAGTAATTCTTCTACCTCAGCCTACCGAGCAGCTGGGACTACAGGCATGTGCCACCATGCCCGGCTAAATTTTTCTATGTATTTTTAGTTGTCCAGCTAATTTCTCTCTATTTTTAGTAAAGACAGGGTCTCGCTCTTGCTCAGGCTGGTCTCCAACTCCTGAGCTCAAATGATCCATCCACACACCTTAGCCTCCCAGAATGCTAGGATTACAGGCGTAAGCCACTGCGCCCAGCAGAGATGAAGAATTTATCAAAGAGATTATACAGGAAAATTTCCCATCATGGAACAGTTTCCACATTGAAAGGGTCCACCAAACATCCAGTGCAATGGAAAAAAAAAAAAGTGAGCCATACCGAAGATTCATCAATATGAGATTTCACAGTATACCAAGAATAAATAAAACTCCTAAAAGGCTCCAGAGAGACCAAAAACGGGTCACAGAGATTAAGAATCAGAATGCTTGGGTTCTCAAAAGACTCTCTGGAAGCTAGAGCACATTAAGCAAGATATAAAAATAACAAATCATAAAGGCTGATAAGTAGGACATTAAAATAAAAATTAACTTGTTGCCTTCATATGGCTGAGCAAGAAAAAAAAGTAGAAAAAAAAAAAAAAGAAAGAAAGAAAAAAAAATTTAAGAACTTGTTTTCACCCAAAGACACTAAAGACTGACAACCATAAAAGATTATTTGCAATACATGTAACTGACAATTAGTATCCAGAATATATGAAAAGCTATATAAATCTGTAAGATAGCCCAATAGAAAAAAAAAAAAAAATTGGCCAAGCGTGGTGGGTAACACCAGTAATCCTAGCACTCTAGGAGGCCAAGGCGGGCGGATTACTCGAGGTCAGGAGTTCAAAACCAGCCTAAGCGAGACCACGTCTCTACTATAAATAGAAAGAAACTAATTGACCAACGAAAAATATATATACAAAAAATTAGCCGGGCATAGTGGTGCATGTCTGTAGTCCCAGCTACTCAGGAGGCTGAGGCAGTAGGATTGTTTGAGCCCAGGAGATCATGAGCTAGGCTGACGCCACGGCACTCACCCTAGCCTGGGCAACAAAGTGAGACTCTGTCTCAAAACAAAAAAACAAAAAAAAAAAAATTGAAAGACTCTGAAGTTTTAAAAGAGCATCCCCTATGACCCAGCAACTCCACTCCTATGAATATACCCTAGAAAAGTTTTTGCTCACATGAACAAAAGATTTGAATATTTATAGCAGCATTGCTTATAACAGCAAACAAACAAGAAAACCAACTGAAACATCCATCAACAACAGAATGGATGAATGTTGTATTTGTACAAGAGAATATTACATAACAGTTCAAAATGAGGTATAGTCATCTCCAACGATAGTGATGAATTTCAAACCATTTAGAACAAAAGAAGTGACAGAAGAATACATACATTTTCCTTTATATGGTATTCAAATATAGGCACACAAAACAATATATTGTTTGGGCCAGGGGTTGGCAAACTAAAATTCACAGGCCAAATTCAGGCTTCAACTTACTCTGCTATGGCATACAAGCTAGGAATTGCTTTCAAGTTACTAACAAACAGTTGTAAAAACAAGGTATATATGACAGCATGTGGCCCACAAAGCCTAAAATATTTACTATTAGCTCTTTACAGAAAAAACTTGCCAACCCAGAATGATAAAAACTGTGAAGAGGTTGGGCATGGTGGCTCACGCGTGTGAGCACTCTGGGAGGCTGAGGTGGGAGGATCATTCAAGGTTAGGAGTTCAAAACCAGCCTGAACACAAGTGAGACCCTATCTCTACTAAAAACAGAAAGAAATTAGCTGGACAATTAAAAATATATAGAAAAAAAATTAGCCAGGTATGGTGGCATGCCTGTAGTCCCAGCTATTCGGGAGGCTGAGGCAGAGGGATCGCTTGAGCCCAGGAGTTTGAGGTTGCTGTCAGCTAGGCTGATGCCATGGCACTCTAGCCCAGGCAACAGAATAAGCCTCTGTCTCAAAAAAAGAAAACTGTGAAGAAAAGAGAAAATTATTATCATTGTTATCACAAAGTCAGAATAATGTTTACATCTAAATGGGACAGGGGAAGAAGGACGGTAAATAGGAAGGAGATACACATGTCACTGCTAAGATACTGAGGATGTTTATAGGACATAATTGTGGGTTGGGATTACAAGAGGAAGTATACTTTATTATTTTTAAAAAAGTGTGTATGTGTATTATATCTCTGAGAAGCTACCAACTGTAAAATATACCATTATTTAATGTATTAAAAAAAAAACACTGCGGCCGGGCGCGGTGGCTCACGCCTGTAATCCTAGCACTCTGGCAGGCCGAGCTGGGCGGATTGCTCAAGGTCAGGAGTTCAAAACCAGCCTGAGCGAGACCCCGTCTCTACTATAAAAAAAAAATAGAAAGAAATTAATTGGCAAACTAATATATATATAAAAAAATTAGCCGGGCATGGTGGCGCATGCCTGTAGTCCCAGCTACTCAGGAGGCTGAGGCAGGAGGATCGCTTGAGCCCAGGAGTTTGAGGTTGCTGTGAGCTAGGCTGACGCCATGGCACTCACTCTAGCCTGGGCAACAAAGCGAGACTCTGTCTCAAAAAAAAAAAAAAAAAAAAAAAAAAAACACTGCCATTTAAACCATGACAGATTTTAATTCTAAGAAAGACTGATTTTTTTAAGGTGGTAAAACATTTAAAAAGTCCATCTTAGAATTAATGAAATAACTACATAGTTTATGATATTTTTAAATGAGGGAAGACAGAATAATATCTTCAAAATTCCAAGGGAAAATGATTTCTTCTACATGGTATTTTGTTGTTGTTAAGAGATAAGGGTCTTGTTCTGTCGCTAAGGTTGGAATGTAGTGGCATGACCACATCTCACTAAAGCCTTAAACTCCTGGAACTGAAGCCATCCTCCCAGCTCAGTCTCCCAAGTAGCTAGGATTATACACACATGTCATCTTGTCTGGCTAATTAAAATTTTAAATAGAGTCACTATGTTGCCTAGGCTGGTCCTGAACTCCTGGCCTCAATCAATCCTCCCACCTTGGCCCCCCAAAGTGCTAGGATTACAACAGGCTCGAGCCACTATGCCCAACCTGTCATTATAACATAGACATACTATGTACATGGACTGTTATGGTAAAAAAGAAAAAACAAAAATGAATTAGAAGGTATAAAATGATGGAGAGGTCTACACTCAAAAATATTATAGGATGAGGTATCCCAACCTTTTGATATCTACTCTCCATTACTTGAAAGACTGAGTTTACCAGGTTAACTCAGAATTCATTTATATCACTGGTTAACTATAGGCACTTATGTGGTAATGACAGCTTCGATTTAGCTTGCATTAATCAGTTCTACCAAGCTAAACTAATTGATATAAAGACATGCAAAAGTCATGAAATACTTCATTGACCTTGTGTAGTTTTATCATAAGTCTTTTAAAAATATTCTAAGTATACTGAAAACTCCATTAATAAAAATCATGACAGAAATATGTACTATGTGCAAATAAAATTTTAAACAATAACCCTGAAAATAAAGCCTAAATACAGTCTCATAAGGTAAGATGATTCAAGGTTTACCTTTTCTTTGTAGACACCTTTAACAACATCAGACATCCTATTCTCCAAAACAAGTTCACCTGGCATTCTTGATGAACTTCCAGGTAAAGGAGGAAAATTTGTGGCTAGTAAGTCAAACTTTGGTGTTGGAGCCTTTGCTTCAGCTGTTGAAGGATGGGGTCTCTAAAAGACACAAATAATAAAACAAGTCACATGCCTATTTAATTCTCTAATTTTATGCCACAAATGATGAAAGCTGCAAGAAAAGAAACAAACAAAATCTCTAGCCAAATGCACAGAATTGTATAAATACTTGGTTTCTTTACTCACTTGAGCTCTCATTAGTAGTCTTTATGAATCCTATTTGTCTTTAGTCAGTTCTCTCCCATTTTTTTTTTTTTGCAAACTTTGCTACACTCCTTAAACCTTCTAATCAATCTCCACTATTCACTGATTTTCAAATTTGCTATACCCCCCTCGATAACAAAAAAACACATACAAGGCCAGGCCTAGTGACTCTTGCCTGTAATTCCAACACTTCCAGAGGCTGGTATGTGAGGTCTGCTTGAGCCTAGGAGTTCAAGAACAACCTGAGCAAGAGAAAGACCCTGTATCTACAAAAAATAGAAAAACTCCAGCCTGAGCAAGAGTGAAACCTTATCACAACAAATAGAAAAATTAGCCGGGCCGGTTGTGGTGGCTCATGCCTGTAATCCTAGCACTCGGGAGGCTGAAGAGGGTGAATCGTTTGAGTTCAGGAGTTTGAGGTTGCTGTGAGCTAGGCTGATGCCACAGCACTCTAGCCCAGGCAACAGAGTGAGACTGTCTTAAAAAAAAAAAAAAAAAGAAGAAGAAGAAAAGGAAAGGGGAAAGGAAAGGGGGAAGGGGAGGCGACGGGAGGGGAGAATATTAGCCGGGTATGGTGGTATGCACCTGTGGTCCTACTAGCTATTCTGGAGGCTGAGGCAGGAGGGTCACTTGAGCCTCAAAGTTGGAGGTTACAGCAAGCTATGATCAAGCCACTGCACTGCAGCCTGGGAGACAGATGAGACTCTGTCGCCCCCTACCCAAAAAAGAATACCCACCTTACTTAAATATGCTATCATCTTGCTCTTATACAGTTTCAAGAAAGAACATCTTTCCTCCAACATTTTTTAAAATCTCAACTTTCTCTTCAATCTACTACCCTGTATATCCTCTGACAAGACTCTCACTTGTATCTCCTCCACTTCCACATCTCTATCCTCATCACTCCACTAAAATTGTTTGGCAAGCTACCAATGCCCTCCACAAAGCAAAACCTGACAGACTATTGTTCCTGACCTCACTACAGCATACGGTGTTAACCATCCTTTCCTTTGGGAGCTCATTCTTCCCTTGGCTTCTGTAATACCTCTTTCTCTTGGTTCTTCTCATATCTCACAGTCATGTGCTTCTCTCTCCCTACCTACTCCTTAAATTGATGAGTTTTTATAGATTTACAAAAAATCATTGAATTGTACACTTTAAATGTTTTCAACCTAGGCCTTTACCTGAAACTCAGATCTCCCTTTGCCTTTTAGCCACATCTATTCAGTTTTGCTTGGATACCTCAAACAACATACTCAATAATCTCATTTTTCTAAGCTATTACTTATGTTCCATAAAATTCCATATTTGGACCACTTTTATCACTCTTCAGACAGTACTCTGCATGATCTCACCTTATTAATTCTTATCATTTCAATTACTATGTTTAGGTTTACAAATCCTAAATTTGATCTCTAAGATCTCCCACCTGCACAACATCTCCTTTACCCTGCCCTTCCTATTACAAGGCATGCCTGTCTCCTTTTCCTTCACCCCAACTTTTAGTGCTCAATCATGACATTTAAAACATATTTAACAGATCCTAGGCCAGGCGCGGTGGTTCACGCCTGTAATCCTAGCACTCTGGGAGGCCGAGGCGGGCGGATTGCTTGAGGTCAGGAGTTCGAAACCAGCCTGAGCAAGAGTGAGACCCCATCTCTACTAAAAATAGAAAGAAATTAATTGGCCAACTAATATATATAGAAAAAATTAGCCGGGCATGGCACATGCCTGTAGTCCCAGCTACTCAGGAGGCTGAGGCAGCAGGATTGCTTGAGCCCAGGAGATTGAGGTTGCTGTGAGCTAGGCTGACGCCACGGCACTCACTTTAGCCTGGGCAACAAAGCGAGACTCTGTCTAAAAAAAATAAATAAAAAATAAATAAATAAATAAAAATAAACAGACCCAAAATCTAACCCCTCTTCTCCCAATTGTTGAGGACCACTTGACGATTCATATGGACTATTATAATGGCACACTAAAAAAAAGTGTTGCAGGCCAGGAATAGTAGTGGCTCATGCCTGTCTGTAGTCCTAGCACTTTGGGAGGCTCAGGTGGAAAGACTGCCTGAGCACAGGAGTTCAAGATCAGCCTTGGCAACATAGTGAGACCCCGTCTGTACAAAAATTAAAAAACTTAGCTGGGCACAGTGGCATGAGCCTGTGGCCCCAGCTACTTGGGAAGCTGAGGCAAGAGATTACTTCAGCCCAGGAGTTTGAAGCTGCAGTGAGCTACTATGATCATGCCACTATACTCCAGCCTGGGCAACAAAGTGAAACCCTGTCTCTTGAAAGAAAAAAGAAAGAAAGAAAGAAAATAATTGTTGCCTAAAGTTTCATAGTTGCCCACAATATAGAAAAGACAATTCTTTGTTATAATGCAATACATTTTCTTCTTTGAAAATGAAGTTTCCTTTCACTATAAAGTTTCATACAAGGAAAATAAACATGTTACACATTTATAATATATCTGTGAATTTTAAGGGGAATTTTGGAAGATCTCCATGCTTTCCCACACCATTTTTATTTCTCATCTCTTTTTGCCCCCAGTTAAGAGACTGCAAACATTCACTATGAACCTCAAAAAATAAAAATATGAATAACTTAAAGCTAGGAAAGTTGAAGTTCAAATAAAAAGATGTATAAAAATGACTATTTTCTATCTATAAGATGTCTTATAAGATCAGTACATATAAGAATGTATGTAGAATACTGACCTAAAATAGCAATTAATAAATGGTTTAAGTTTTTAACATCATCAAACAGAGCTTTAAGAGTGAAGCATACGGCTGGGCGCGGTGGCTCAAGCCTGTAATCCTAGCTCTCTGGGAGGCCGAGGTGGGCGGATCCTTTGAGCTCAGGAGTTCAAGACCAGCCTGAGCAAGAACGAGACCCCATCTCTACTATAAATAGAAAGAAATTAATTGGCCAACTAATATATATACAAAAAATTAGCCGGGCATGGTGGCACATGCCTGTAGTCCCAGCTACTCGGGAGGCTGAGGCAGAAGGATTGCTTGAGCCCAGGAGTTTGAGGTTGCTGTGAGCTAGGCTGACGCCACGGCACTCA